>VYZW01019825.1:5895-30605 GCA_013401315.1 Balaeniceps rex
TATATGAATTATATACTGTATTAGGGGAAATAGCCACCTTTAAAACATTGTTCCAAATTTCAGCCACACCATCTTCACTGTATATATAAGACTTCATATAGCTGTCAATCATGATACGCTGAAGGTAATTAGCTTTTCTTGTTTGTTTTTTTAAAAACTTCACAAATTTTAATCATTTTCTGTACCAACTCATCTTAAACATACTAACATTCTTGCTATTGAGTCCCAAGTCTTAACTTTAACCCCTTAACAGGGGGTACAGAAGAAATTATTAATTCACTTCTAAATGTTTCAGAGTTTTCAATTTAACAGCACAAAACCAACTGGCCTTTTACATACAAATCAGACTGGTACGGTTCTCATGACAGATTTTTCAAGTTTTTATAACCAAAAGTTCACACAAAGAATATTCACATAAATAATATTTAGTGAATCAACGACCTCTTGTGGTCTAACAGGAAACGACATGTTTACCTGCATTAGCTCAGCTCGAACTGGCTGAATGTGATCATACAGAAAGTCTGGCTGCAAGTTATCCACGCACAATTCAAGAGTTCTTAAGCCTTGGCTAACTAGGGTCTGAGATCCATTGAGAGCTGACACCAAGGGATCCATCAACATTGGCAGATAAGGTAGTAATGAGCTCAAACGAACTGGCACAGTGAGGCAGAGCTCTACAAACAAGTCTTTCATGTGTTGTTTATGAAGGCCGCTTTGCAACATATTAAGTCCTGAAAATCATTGATAAGTTATACACTCAAAGGAAAAAGACAGTCCATGGTTTATTGTTAAAAATTGCTATTTCTTAAATTCAGAATAACCTGACATTTTTAAATTCTGTAAGACTTATAGCTCTGTAAATAGCCTATTTACAAAATATAATACCATTCATAATTATAACTTACATCTAAGGATTTTATGCAGTAAATGTTTTTGTAGGTACACGCGTATACAAAAAAAAAATCTATGCATATTCTAAAATTTAATATTAGACTCAATAAAGTAGCATTTGAATACAGCAGATGAAAACCAAAAAACACAATTTGACTCAAACCTCAGCCTTGTATCAATAAAAAAAATCTACACAGAACAAATTGTTTTTAAAATATCTGGACTCCTGAAAAGAAACATTAAATGAGTGCAAGTACATTCACTGTCCCACACAGACTAAACACATTCCCCAACTTATTTTTCTCCCCATCAAGAGTTCATATATTCCATAAACCTAGCTAGCACCTCTATACTGACATGTATTTTATATAATGATTTATAGGTAACATACATATTTGCTAACTACAATAAAAATTGCCCCTACAGCTGCAGATGGGAACCACAGGCTTTCACATTCCTGGGATTGTTCCGATTAGCTTGTCCTTAGATTTAAGTAGTTCTCCACATTTCCTTGCTCATCCTCAGTATCCCTGGAACACAGTCCTTGCAAGCACAAATGCTCAGTTAATCAAACTGATTGTTATTCCATTTCTTTTTGCAAACCAACAACACTACTTGCACTTATATTTATCATGCACTTGCAGGTGCACACACATGCCCTCAACTGCAGAACAACCAGAGCTTCTTCTCTGGTTTTCTTCCCACAAAACCAGTGATGGCCTGGCAACATCGCTTGTCCTACTACTCTTATCCCTCAATGCTTTATGCTAACAAACTTATCCATAGCAAAAAAAGAATGAAAGAAACAAACAAAAAAAACCCAACAGCCCCACAATGGAAAGCAGAAAAACAAGCAGCAGAAATTGTGAAGCAGCCAAAACTATGGAGCCTGAAGCAGCTGATAGTAAATGAGAAAAAGCCACAATCAAGATATTTAATCAACTGCTAAGCTCAAAATCAGAAGCTACTTATCAGGGTTAGGGCTTTAGTTTTGTTTTTTTTAATTATGTAACATAACTTTATTACTACTATTTACATAAAAAGATCAGAAACTGGGGTGGGGAAAGAAGGTATTGTTCTACCTTGCAGTAAGTTTGGTAACAGCGGCAAGAATTCTTGATATAACAGATCATGACTGCCTCCTCCAATAGATCTGAACAGTGCTCTGAGCAGCAGGAAATAGTTATAGGGCTCTTTGGCAGTCTGTGCAAGTTCCATAGAGCTGTTCACAATCTTGTGCAAATGTGGCTATAAAAAAAATAAAGCTTGAAGATTAATAAAATATCAATTTTATCATCATTGTACTGTACAAGAGTTTAGCATGAGACAAATTTTTCAGATCAAAAACCTTCAGCTATTCCAAGTACTCTGATACCACGCTAATTTTATACTGCTGTTGAAGAATTGTTAAAGAGTAAATCTGTATTTGAATAGTATCAAGAACCCAGACCGTTCTTTAATTAATTAAACCCTGCTTCCATATTAGCCAAAGGATCAAGTCTGCTTGCTACTCCAAGCAGTAACTGTACTAAAACAAAAAACCTTCTGCAAATCTGACACAATGCTCCACAGAACCTAGGGATGTGTAGCAGAAATCAGAAGTGTCAGAATGACAAGAGAGGACATTTCACAATAGTAATTTACTCCTGATCTAACTTCATCACTAATTCTTAATTTCTGTAAATGCTAAAATTTCACTTTGAAAGCAAACTTTTACAAGTAAAAAAATGGTTACAGAACTGGTGGCCCTTCTAGAGCAGAGGACATTAACAGTTTGCAGGAATCATTAAAAACAGTTGATAAATAGAAGGATTCTCATAGATCAAGGACAAACAGTGACACAATTCTGGATTTTATTAACATCTAAAAGCTTTCTACATTGCTATGCAAATGCTGCAAATAGCCTTCATCATTCAATTAAATTGTCTACCCAAGGCCCATATCATCAATCCTGCTGAAACCAAAAAACGTAACAGAAGCATGAAACTGTGAAGGTAGTAAATCACACTCTTTAAATTGGATCTCCGGCTTATAAAATCCAGATGACCTTGATTCTGATGACAAACGAGAAGAATTTAAGCATGATCATAAGTAATATGAAGCAGTATTCATATAAATATTGCTTCATATTACTCTTATCTTTCAAAGAATCAGGAAAATGAGTAGTCCCTACTCTGTACTACCCAGAAAACTGAACTAATCCTGCTGTAACAAATCATTAAGCACAGAAACCATTATCACACAGTTACCTGTATCAGAAATTTTGTTTATTCTAAGGTAGAAGGAAGAGAAATGGAGAGAAATGATGGCAGAAGGAGCAGTGTTCAATTAATATCTTAATGTTTTTTCTGATATAGGCAGCTGTTACTTTTACGAGAAAAGCACGCTCTTGCTTCAAGCTCAGTATTTCTGAATTCACTGAATAATGAGAAGATCTCATCAACATAAACAGATCCTTGGAATACATAGACAATATGTTGTCAATAGAAGAAATAGCATTCCTTAATCCAGACTTTTCAAGAGCTTTTCAGAAATATCTAACTCAAGAGGTACATGTCACTGAATATGACATGAATGAACAAGATTCACCAACACACAAAAAAGTGATTCTAGTCTAAGCAAAAGTCTTAACATGGAAACAAAGGGGAAAAATATGCAAGATACACATATCATGAAGTTACATGGGTGTATGGCAATCCTAATCAGACCACAAGCACATATCAGTCATTTATACTCAGAATTAGTACATCATTTTATAGTTTCAAATATGAAGCAAACATTCACAGAAACCATCTCTTATGAATACAGCAATGTATTCGGCATTTGGAAAAAATGGAGATGTATCACTAATAGTGGTTCAAACATGAAAAGACTATCAAAGGTTAGACAGCGTAAAACTCTAAGTTTCTTCAGACATCTGAAGAATGTATTAAGAGTCAAAACAGATTTTTTTTTTGGTTTTAACACAAATGACCTTTACCTTCAGCATTTGTTCATTTTCAGCTGCAAATAGTGAAACCGAGCCAAAGACTAACTTGAACAGCTTGAGATACAGATTGGAGAGTTCCACATTAGAGCCCATTTCTGGCAGCCGATCCAGAAGATACTCAACCAAAATCGTTGCAAAGAGGGCAGAGGTAGTAGGGTTTGCCAAGAAAGAATTGGCAACAATCTATAAAAGGAAACCACAAAGGAGTTATTGTTCCTGTAATGAAAAGAACAGAGGGATAAATGCACTACCCATTTAAAACAAAAAACTAAGACAAGTTTCTTTCCCCATCTCCACTGCTACCCAAGTGATTCAGGTTATCCTCAGTGGAAAACAACCATGCATATAACTTAAGCATTCAAGTTTAAAGTTTAATTTTAAATGCATATTATAGGACTTGTGTTCTGTAAAACAGTAGGTCAGAACATTAACAAAACAACCTGAACAAAACAAGAACTCCACAATGTTCAACACTTTTCAAGAATAAAGTCCATTCATATCTTCTAAACTGAAGTGCTCATGTTTTTATTGCATCACTTAGTCTGGAAAGCTTCTGAAAATTCACCTTTACAAAGTATTTTTATAGACTGCTTCAAATCTTGCATGCTAATTTCAACATTATTATTTATAACTCCACTTCAGCCTTAATGTACTTCAAGGCATAAGCTATTTTCTACAGGCTGTTTATTATCAGTTGAAAAAAATAAACAAAAACATAATACCTGAAGAGCATAGTTTTTTGAGATTCTCTCCACCATGTACGGAACAGTAGTTTGGAAGATTTCTTTAAAAGTTAAAGGGTTCATCATTGTGAACACACCAGCAAAATGCTCCAGAACTTCCTTTTCCTCTTTCATTCTGACTGTCTGACAGTTTGCTACTCGAACATATGTCTGTCCATTTCCTGCTATTTGGACCTATGGCAATTTAGAAAACACATATTTGTTACAGAATTTGAGTAACTTTTCCCCCACTATCTTAAATTATCTTTTGAAAAAACCTGAGATTTTACAAGTTTCACAGGTAAGCCCCATATAATTAGAAGTTGGGCATGAGAGCCAACAGTTACAATAAAAATATTAAAATAGAGTGTTTTCAGATTTTAAAACCATGAAGTCAGGAGTGGAAACAGACAACAGCAGGAGATATCATAGTGTATTTATAAAGTTACTTAATTCCAAATCATGTATATTTACATTTCATCAGTACTTTGTGTAACTACAGAAGACAAACATAGCCATGTGAATGCTTCAACTGATAGCTAAACTATCTCTTTGAAGAAAAGATTTACTCCACTACATGAGACAACTATTTTCAGTCTGACCTGCCTGCATAAACACAAACAATAAGAGCTGTTAAGAAAATAATTTGTTCCTTTCAAGTGATAAGTACTTTGAAATCCATAAAATTTCCCAATAGCTGTGGTCCTGAAATTAAAGACTTAATAAAAATATACCACACGTGAAATTTGTCTTTTAGCTGACAAATAAATCCTTATTGAAAGATCTAACACACAGTAACTGTATAACTAAAAGTGCTATGTGGCCAGGTTACATACCTGATAAATATCTAAAGCTTGCATTGCATATTTTACCAGTTTTATATAGATTTGAGTCTCCTTAGGTTGCAACTGCTTATTGGGAATGAATTGTGCTTCTGAAAGAAGATAAAGAATAAGACAGTAGTTAACCAGTTAACTAGTTTTAATAGTATTAAAAATACTATTTGCTTTCATGCTAGAGAGTTTTAACTATAGAATTACAACAGATAAATGTAATTAAATATTATGCAGTTTTACCACCAGGAGCTTTGCATGATGTTATGCCCCACGTGATTGTCTTGACACCACAGACCAGAGTTTTTACTAAGCTTCGGCATTCTGTGACCTGAAATGTCTGTTTATCTTCTTTTTCTTTCTCCCCTTGTTTTTCAAATACAGGTACTGGTGCAGGGGCCACCGGAGTGGCTGGGGCAGGAGATGGAACAGGAACAGGTGCCGCATTTGCTGCTGTCGGTACTCCAGGTAACGCGGCTTCAGCAGCCCCAAGTTCAGACTGTGGCTTGCATTTTTTAAAAATTACAGAAAGCTGGTATCGTGCTATAGTGTGAAACTTCAGAACAAAAACCTAGAGCACAAAGAGGAAAGGCAAATGAAAGAGCAGGGAGGGGGAAGAAAAAAGAAAATAAGCGGCTGCTTCAAAAATCATTCTAGATTTCATAATACTAATACTTCAAGTCAGCATTCTGAGATCAGTAAAATTTACAAGTAAGTATTTAGGAAGTCATTCAAATGACAGCAAACATTTTAAGTGTATCAACAAAGTAGTTTGCTTACTTCAAGTTCCAAAAGTAAAAATACTTGCTGAAAACTAGTAAAACTATCAACTAAAAATTGACCTCTCTACAATTCTACTTAATTTAAAATTAAAAGCTATTTGAATTATTTTTTTAAAATAAGACTTAATATTTCAGTCTATAAATATTTACTATTAAGCATAAAAAGCTTGAATTTTCCAGATGCATACACATATGTAACATATGTCAGATGTATTAAAAGATGTACAAATTATAGGTTTAAGTTTTAGTTTTATGCAGCATATCAGATTTAGAAAGCAATAATCAATCCTGCAGAACAGTGGTCCCCAACATTTCTGCCTCTTGGCTGATACTAAACAAGGTACATGTTGCCCAAGGTTTCAGTTTAAAATTTTCTGTACCTCCCAGATTTTAAAGTCTAGATCTACTCAGCTTGCTCACATATTTCCCCACTACCACCACAGTTCTGTATGCTCCCTTCTTCCCTAGGTGTACCTCCTCTGAATTCACATGTTATTACAAATTTTAATTTGATAAACAAATGACCAGACAACTGTGCTACATTACAGATTTTTTTAAAAAGTAGAAAAAAAGTAGTTTATTTGGAAGACAAACCCTGCTAAAAAGCTACTTCAGTTTGAGAAATCTGGAATAAAGGACCCATTACAATGCATAACATGAAGATTTTTCACTTGCATCGTCACCTATATTTTAAAGCCATTCCCTAAACTGCTGCTACCTTAAGAAAAAAGAAGTACAGGGGTAATACCAAATAACCTGGAGATGACTAAAATGACTAGATCTCTTCCCTGGTGCATTCAAAACCATGACAGTCTGTCAATGACAGAGAAGAGTCAAAGGAAGAGGGGATCCACTACATTCAGAATTCCTAGATCTTCCTTTCCAAAATAAGCAGCTATACGGCTTCCTCAGTTAAAGTGTTAACACCAGTTTGATTTAGATTTCAAGACGTGCTCTCACATTCCAAAATGAGATTATTAAACCAGTATTTACCCTAGAAGTGTTTTACTCTACAATTGAGTGCATCTTCATGTTGTGGCAGGAGAAACACTGGGCAACCTTTTTCCATTAACAACTTGGCTACAACAAGCAAGTAGTGTTTCACTTGTACTACACCATGGATGGCAGCTTTTAGGGTGCAGCCCTGACTGTTAAAAATAACAAAACAAAGTCCCCCAAAAAATCCTATATATAAAGAAGATCCTTTAAAAAAGATCAGTAGGTCTTGGAAGTGCGGATATTTCACATTTTACAGATTGTATTGGGCTATGCCAAGGATCTGCACAAACATAACCAGAAGGCATTAAAAAAAAAAATACCATTCTCACATACCCTTAAAGTGGGGAAAAAAGGAGATTACAACTACAATTTAATAGAAAATTTTAAAAATTAATAGTAACAGTTAAGCTACCCCCAGCATCACAGACATTCAGTTTCCTGCTTTGAAACAAGTCACTGAATGAATAAGCTGAGTTGGCAAAGCATCTCCACTATACTTGAGGTATTATCCCAGTTGCATGGCATTTTAAAAAGCCCTTCCCTGAAGTATTAAAATGAAATACAGTATGCAGACTGTTTCTATATGTTCTAATTTCTCAAGAAAGGAGAAAGTAAAATGTGGTTGACAACATACTATGAAATAGGATATTCAACTTATTATCAAATGTTTTAAACAAATCAATACCTCCAGCATTCTCATAAGAATATCTCGACCATTTCCATTCTCCTGTTCACTCTTAGACCGGATACAGTCTACCAAATTTAGCAGAAGCTTGCAAGACATCGTCTGGATACTGCTAGGCAATGACTCATCATCAATGTTCTTGGCAAATAACTGGACAGCAAGGGAGAGATCGTTGAGTGGTAAATGCTGACGGACGTGATGTACCAGGTCCGCCAGTGTACTATATGCAAGTGGTCTATCAGTAAAAACAAGAAATGAAGAAAACACATTGAGGACAATTATAATTGCTGTTAATTAGACTTAACCGATAATAACTGCCTGGAACTATTTACAAGATTCTAAATTCAAATCTTCTTTTTCTATATGCAAATCCAGAGTTCACAAGGCTTTTTCAATTACACAAGAGAATTA
The DNA here is from genome assembly GCA_013401315.1 of Balaeniceps rex. Taxonomy (NCBI): domain Eukaryota; kingdom Metazoa; phylum Chordata; class Aves; order Pelecaniformes; family Balaenicipitidae; genus Balaeniceps; species Balaeniceps rex. Next base: position 14,208 of record VYZW01019825.1, read on the forward strand.
TAACCTGTATAATCTAACCAAAGATGCATTAATCTGTCCCACAACACTAATATTACCTCTCTGGTCTTTCTTCCCCCATTGCTGAACATCCCCAGCACATATTTTCATCTACATACAGTTAAGAGCAAATTATCATATTTGAAGCCACATTTTAAGCAGTGTTGGTAAGCTCTTTCACAATTAATATTGATGATTCATTATTTCAAAAGTGGTTATGAAAACTGATAAATTTTAAAAATCATTTATTTTCAAATACCACGTTTAAGCATCTAGTAGAGTGAATACTTCTAACACATGTTGTCAATAAGGTACACTTGATACTTAAGCAAGAGGAAGTAATTCTCCTAGTTCACATATTTTCATTTGGTCAGCAAAAGCACCTAAAAACTAGTGGACTATTTAAGACACAGAAAGTAATTATTCTCCCCATTTATTTTTTTCAATTGCAAATGAATAAGTTGTAACGTACTTATTGACAAAACAGTTTAAATGTCATTCAGATTTTACACTGGACACAAGATTTAGGCTGGTTTATGAAATACTGGGAAGGTATTGAGTTGATTTCACCGTGACCACTGTTGTGGTTGTGCTCTGCAATTCAAAAAACGAAATAATTTTCATTCACCCATTTATCTCATTTTGCCCTGCACTCAGGCTACCATGCCACACCATAAAAGTGTTAAACAACAACCACTCTTTACAGCAGCAGCAGGCCTTCCAATATTAGAATCTAATAAAATTAGTTATTTAAAGCAAAGATTTAGGACCCTATACAGACATTGTTGCAAATATTAATAAACCTTGAAAGAAACCAGCCCTGGCAGGCACTCAGATAGCTATTCCAAACTTTCTGTCATACCTCAGTGTCTCTCGGGCAGTGTATCCAGAGCCAATTAGTATAGATTCATCAAATAGTTTGTCCATACATGGAATAAATTCTATAATTAAAAAAAAAAAAAAAGAGAGAGAAAAAAGAAAAAGCTATACATAACTATTAGCAAAGGAAATCATCAAAATAAGATAGCTAAGCGTTAAACTACTTAACTTACTAGGTATTTAAACCTAAGTCAGAAAGTGGTTTTATTATAAAATTCTATCCTGAAGCTTATAAAAGGCAGTGTCATTTACAAGGAAACTTTCAATTAACCTCTTAGGACTATGAACTCTACTGACACTTGCCCCTTGAGTAACATAACAATACACAGTCAAAGCCACAGCACTGATACAACAAAAACAGTTACAGATGGAAAGAGAAAAAGTGCTTATATTATTTTCCACTTCACAGAACTTTTTAAATGTAACTAATGAGTTACTGGAAATGACAAGTTTGGGTAACATGGTACAACACAACTCTATTTTGTCTGGCATCTTATCGTACAAGCCGTATCCCAAAATATAACGAGGAATACAGGCAACTTGGGGTCCAGGGAACAAAAGGAAGATTTCAGTAATAAAATCAAGTGACAAAACAAGACCAAAGAAGCATTTTCTTTTTAAATATAGACATCAGCAAGTTTATGGAATTTATTAGGTCACTCCACCCTAAAGGCAAATGATGGAAATGGCAGAAAGGATTAACTGCTCCCACCTCCAAATAATGCACAAGCTAAAACTTATTAACAAATAAGCAAAAAGTCAAATAAAGAGGAAGAGGAGCATTCAGCAACCTTCATTCTCCACAGATTTACAAACAATATTAAAGATAAAAATCCAGCATTTTCTGAATGAAATCTGAAATAGACAAGGAATCTATGAGGCCCACTTAAATGAAAGGGACAGCATGGTAACTGTCTTTGCTTTTAAGAGAACATCACATTCTGCAAAAATACAGAGGAAGAGAAAATGAGAGCATTGGCATTATTTTTTGAGGGGGGTAGAGATCTCTAAGACTTACAGTGGAAAAGGCAAACAAAGAATGGGAATAAAGATATTAGATGCAAAGACAATCCATTAGCTTACAAAGCAACGACCACAGCAGTCATGACTTGAGAACAAATTCAGTCATAGCCAACAAATAATACTGTGGAGAAAAAAGCCAAGTCAAAAAGATGGTTGGAAAGGAATTGCCTTTGATCAAACCACTCTGTTTGAAAAAAGTAGTCTTAGATGCACTAGTGTTAGCAGAGGAAAGACATTAAGACACAAATCCCAACAATGGAAAAAAACAGAGAAAATGCAAATTGAAAAACACTAATGAGTTTTTGTGTATTGAACACATTTAACATTAATATTCCTGTGTTGTTCTATTACTCTTAATGTGAACTAGTACAAGAAATTAAAGCAAAGCAAGCAATAACAAATTGTTTACACCGGACCACTGATTGAACTCTCTCATTGTTAAACTTCATAACATAATAATATTTTACGTTGAAATTAAGAAATGTTCACAATGTTCAGTCATTAGAATTTCAGAAACACCACACAAACTATTCTAGCTTTTTGAAATGGACATCTAAGTTAAAATTCTCAAAAGAAATGGTTTAATAGGGATGAAAAAAGGTAAGTTTCTAAATTCCATTTGAATTCTACCTTCTAAGCCAGCTTTTAAAACCTCTATCTAATATTTATGTGCATACTACATTTTGCTGATACGAAATACTCTTAGACAGACGCCACCTTTACAGCGGTAACAGTGGAGAGAGTCAGTACAGTTTCACCTCCGCCCTCACTTTCAGGAATCAGAAACAAAGTTCCACACAGACCAAATGTGTCACAATAAGATATACGGCATTATTCATCAACTCTCAATCAACACAGAAGACTCAGTTTGAAAGATTATTTCACCGAGAACAATAATGCCAATGGCAAGACCCACAAACATGAAACACTTCCCCCAACAATCATTTTTCCAAATAAGCTGAAATAAGTCCTTCATCAGAAGGACTGAAGCCTTATCTTCTACAGATCTCCACATACTTTATATCCCACTTCTCCTCTTTCTCACACTCCTTACTCCTCCTGCAATACCACGTTCCCTCTTCTCCTTAATGTTTCTAAGCATTTCCTCCTCTAAATCCACTTTGTGGCTGCCAGGTAGCCAAGAGCAGGGCTAGAGAGACACGTTAGCAACATGCATGCTAAAACGTCAGCCAGCTGACCAAGGGCAATGAATTGCTAAGCTCACACTGCTGTTTATTCCTCCAATGGAGACACTAACTGGGGTTTTCTCCGCTACCCAAAGCCTAAAGTCCACGAAGGATGCAGAATATCCTATCTTTAAGACCTTGCTCTTCTGTTGAATTTTGTTGAAACTGATCAAGTTCAGAAGTTATTAAGCAGAGGCTGAGAAACATAGAACAATTAAGCTAATTTCTTTAGAAAAATAGCCAAAGAAACAGCTTTCCATGTGACCACAATACTAAATTCCAGAACTAGGAAACATGCTATTTTTTTTGGTGAGCTAACAATACCTGTAAGACATCAAACTGCCCCACAATTGTTGTTAGCAGAAGGAAAAGAAAGGGGACCACACAGTAAAAATGAAAAGATAGAAGTTAGTATTTTACAAAATACACTCATCTCCAACTTTGCAATTCTGCCAAAACAGAACATATCCACCAAACCTAGTTAACTCAAGCAGACCAAAAATAGCTTTCCTCTGCTAGAGGCAAATGCTATGAGCTGAATCAAACCTGGTATCAGGTTTTGACAGAACTACTTTCACTCTGGTTAACAGATTAATATCTTAATAAAGTATCCATACAACTGTAGGCACAATTACAAACCAACAAAAATGTTTATCATAAAATGGTAATTACTTGGAACAACAGATATTTGGAAAGCTAGAAAAGCCACTTGTTCAGTATGCCATCTTATTCAGATTTTATTTTTTTAAGGAAAAAGAAAAAACACAAATCAAAAATCACACCCACTCCCAAAATAATCAGAAGTATGTAACAGTCCAAATCAAATAGTAAGCAATATGCCTCTCAAATATGCAGAAAGAGCTGAAATCTTTCCAGTTTACAGATACATTTTTAAAAAGTACTACATACGGCTCCTCAAGTCTGTTGTCAAGATGTGCTTAGCAGCAATTAGAAGCTCCTTCCGGAGGTGTGCCGTTTCAGCAGGACAATTGGAGAGCAACTGCAACATTCCTTTTACCATTTGCTGAGAATATTTAGCCACTAATTCCTGTAACAAAAAAATAACATGAATACAATTATTATGGCATTCTGTTTTAAAGCTTAGCTTTACATTTGCAAAATAAAATTCAATTAAAATTCACTTGCTTCTCTTTAAGAAGTCTACTTGCAAAAATAAAATACAATAGCCATTCCACAAATGTCTGGGGCAGCGGGAATGGCTCATTTTTACTTTGCATTCACATGAGAATACTTCTGAAAGGACAACCAAGTATAGCCCTGTCTTCAGATTTGCTACACAATGCTTTTCCCTCCCATCCCTGATGCACTGCAGTCATGCTGGTCACTTGCCTGCCATAAAATAACTAGAAATCTGTTGAATTAAGAGTAACAAATTAACAAAAACGCAACCTACCTGGTAAATTCTTATGATGTAAGCCAAAAAAGACAATGTTTTAATTTGAGCAGCGATAAAATCAGCATACAACTCCTTGTTATAAAGTTTATGTTGCCTGAAATTGAATTGCACAGTGATTACAATTTTGTTCCTCCTCTTTTAATACCTTCGTTCAGAAAATTCACAGAAGTTTCAAATTACATCATCTTGTAATGAGGTTCTTGCTTCATAAGGGAATAAAAACATGACGGGACAGCACATTTTCAACAAGCTCTCTGCCATTCAAATTCCCAGCATCTTATGCTCTAAGCAGAACTGCACAGCCCTGAGGCAGCCATACAATTTTCAACTTTCTGCAGAAAGCCAAGCCAATACATCAGCATCAAACATTTGGCTCCATTGCCCTAACTGGGGCAATTTTTTTCTCCAAGCAATATTTCCTCCTACAGACTTGTCTGTCTCTCTCAAACTTCAACCACTTATTTAGATGATCTAGGCAGACCAGGAAAGACAGAGATCTTAGTCCTGCTGCCCTGCTCAGCACTACTTGCTGCTCCTTAGAAACATCTCTTTCTGAAGCAGGAAAAGCAGCACCCGTATCTGCAACATCACAAGGCTTCACCTAAGCTACACCTTCGAAGAGCAAAAACGTAGCACTGGTGGTATGGCAAAGATTAAACAACAGCAAGTGTCCTAGCTAACATGGNTGGGCTCCATCACATACTATTTGTGGTAATACAGATTTCTTTCAGAAACTCTATTTAAAAAAACACATTATCAAATAATAAATTGGGATACTGCACAACTATGGATTTTATCAGTGACATATAATGGAAATATTCAGATTTGCCAATAACTTCACCTACAAAACTTTGACAATTTTAAGTCAAATAATCATTGCTACTTTTGAGATCAAAAGCAGTAAGACTAGAAGCAAAAATCACAAGATATAAGACAAAAATATTTTGGACAAAATTGAATAGTAGGTTTCAGTAGTTTATCCCAAATATCATCAAAATACTATTAAAATGCTCTTACCTTGCTTGAGCAGAAACCTGTATTATAATAGTGTTCATAATCAAGGGCACAAATTCAGCTACCACATTATGAATGTTCAGTTTGTAGAGCTTAAAAAAAAAAAAAAAAAGAATTATTAGAGAAATTTAAAAGTCACACTTGCAGTCAACTTATTTGAGAGCTAATCAGAAAAAAATGAAGAAATCTCAGCCGCTTATTTTTAGGCCATATTTTAATCTCAAAAATACATTACATTCATTTTTACTAATATGTTAGCCAGCAGAAGTTACACAAGCCGTTCAGTAATAAAAAGTATTTACATGCAAAGTACTGGAGTATACTAACCTGATACATAAGAACAACAATAATAGGTAGCTCAGCCAAGACCTTTAGAGATAAAGATCCTCTGGGAATTATAGAATGCTAAAAGAAAAAAAATACATGTTTTATAAACAGTTTAATTATTAATTCAAAAAAGTATTTGAAACACATTTTTAAAGAAACTGCTCATTTTAATAGCACTATATTTAACAATAATAACATTTAAAAAACACAAAACCATTTGGTATTATACTAAATAAAAATCCTGCAGTTACAGCTGCATAGATAGTATCTAAAAAGTTTCAATCAGCTTCTACAAATAAATCTTGATAAGACAGACAAGCAAAAAGAAAGCCTATTACCTTTACCTGCCCTTATGATTTGGGGTATTGTGATACAGACAGTGCCACAGTTAAAGAGCAGTTAGAATACTCACTGTTCTCGTTTCACTATCTTCTCGCTCAGGGTTTACTTTCACCACAATTGTTGTAATCATGCCAACCATTTCAGGAGTAGGAACAGTGTTCTCTGGAATCACCTGAGGATTCTCAAAATACCGATTCTACAAGCAAAGAGCAGAAGAAAAAATATAATAATGCTAGTAATTGTTAAAAGGCCATTTATCTCCTCAGAATTCCTCCATATAATTTTTCCCCACAACTTATTGCAGACATTTTTTTTTCTTCTCTGCACATGACATTTGCAATGCAGTATCTACTAGGACTGCACACATACCGTGCAATCTTCCACTCCCACTACAGCAAGAAGCAGAAAAGCATCCCCAACCAATGTGATTCTTTTGCTAAACAAAAACATCCAGATACTCTGTATGAGTGAGGAAGAGCAGGCAATGGCCTCCAGAGATCACGCACACTGAAGAACTCTTATCTGCTGGAAAGTACACCACCCTACCCTTCCCTCCAAAAAAAACAAAAATTAGGCTACAAGGACACCACCGCAGCCAAATGATTATTATGTAATACTTTTATTATATACGTATTTATTATGTAAGTTTACCTCAGTTTTCTCATACTAGTAATATTGTGCTAGAAACAGAAGGTTTTCTAATTCAAAATCTAAATTTCTCCATTTTTAGATGTATTTTTGTTAAATATTTTTATTAAAACTATACTTACTTTGTATCACTAGATACAAAAGTAATTACGTTAATATCTTTTAGAGATAAAATTAAGAAATAAAAACTAGTTTTCTGACTACAGCAAGGGCAATTCAAGAAATAAAAAGCTTACCACTACTTTTGGAAGTTCCTTATAAATCTGTTTCACAAAGTCCAAAAAGTGATGGATCTAGGAAGGAAGAAGTCGGTTTACCATAAAGAAAAAAATTCACAATTTCAAAATCTCTGTATTAACAGTACAATTACATAAAATCTTTAGTCACCACTAGAGTATATTTTTCATTATATTTAAAAAGAATCTGAAAGCATTCTCCTATTTCCTTCTGCTCTGCCAATATTAATTCAAACTGCACTTGGAATGAGTCTGATTCACCTATCACCTCAACATAGTACCAATACAGTATTATTAGAAATAATTACTATAGACCAACTAAGTCTTCCTAGGAGAAAATCAAGGAAAGAAAGCAACAGAATAAAAATGCAAACTTTCAAATACTCTTTCATGAGTCACGGGAGAGAAGCAAGGGGGTGGGGGAACAGACAATCCTAATATTCATTTTCCAGGATTTTCCCTTCACAAACTAAAAAGGCACCAATTCTCTTCCCTTCCATAGGAATTTTATTCCTTAGTCTAATCATATCGCCCATAAACACTTATAGCAGAAACAACTAGGCTTTAACAGTTTGTTTTTCCCAGGGGTGCTAGCATTATGCAATCCTCTTAAAAATTACTTTAAAGCAAAAAAAAAAAAAAAAAAAAATTAAACATACAGTTACCAGAACAGGTCAGACAACATAAAAGGACAGCAGGAAAAAACAAACCAACCAACCAACCCACCTGAACAAAAGAACAATTCTGAAGAGCATGGCAGTTAAGTTCTATACCATATAACAAGATCTATGACTTACTTCTTGAGTGATTGCTGGTCGGAACTGTTTGTGCAACTCAATAATTATTCTTAAGCAAATCAGTACATTTTCTTCATTCTCCGTCTGAAAAAAAAAAAGAGACTCTTTAGTCTGCTGCATTCCTCAACTACTCTGTAAGTACTTCAAAGCCCTGTAAAATTTTACTCCTCTCAGCAACTTACAAGTGAGGTTATATATCCATTAATATGAATTTGCATGGGCAAGATGCCTTTCCTTAGATATAACTTTATCTTAGAGTATGGCTAAAATTAAATTCACCCCTACTGGAACAAAAAACAAAGTTTCAACCACTGTATACCGTCAGACCTGTTTCTAACGCCCCACAGAGACATATGAGTGTGGCTATTTACACACCGAGACACCACTACATAGAGCAGGTTATTTTTTGTGGGCTTCAAATGACAGTGTTTTCAATTTCAAGTAAGAAACAAAACAAAATCTCTAGAATAAGGTATCTGCACTTATATAAGCCAGAAAAGTGTTCATGAATGAAATCTTGTCTAGCATGAGAACAGTTCCTTGCCTTTGTAAAATCCAAGTTTCTAAAGGGCAGAAAAGAACATCCAGAAAACCTGCAGATAGTAAGATATCACACTTGTGAAGCCTAAACAGAATGCCCTTCCACTCTTTCTCCAGAAGCACAGCTATTTAAAATCCTACCCCAGCAATTTTTGAAGATGAAGAAGAGGAAAATCTTTCTGAAAATTTTAAATCATTTGAAGGAGGGGGGGGTGGAATTACCTCTAGAAATCTAAACATCACAGACAGGATATTTTTGGTATGAAGACGAAGATGTTCATTTGTTGGTATTCTGTGAATTATTTCAAGCACTAGCTTTCGGAGTTGCTGTAAAAAAAAAAAAAAAAGGAAAAAAATAAAGACATGATAGTACTTTTTAAAAGCCCACAAAAACAATTGGTTGCAACATCTTTTCAGCTTAATACTTCTATATGCTTAAAAAAAGCCATTTTACTTTGTGCAGACATAGGCTTATATACAAACACATAATGCTTCTTACTACCCACATAGGTGAATAAGGCAAATTTAACAAATTTACAGTTGAAAAATGCAAGTTATCAGACTTTTTTTAAGGAACTCAATTTTAAGTATTTAATGACATTCAACTTTTGTTTTTCATTCCACAGTGAAGTCAGTAATTTTTAATGTGTTGGTTTTCAGTGAGGAAGCCAATCCTGTTGCACCTTGTTTTTCCTCGTTTTTCATAGAAACACAGATTCACAAAGTTTAGAAGTGACTTATTTAGAAACTGGACTTTTTCAGTTTCTCTCCAAATGACAGACCTATTTTGAACAACAAAGTCTATGCGTAAGTCAGTTCATTACGTTAATCAAGTACTTCACTGAAGGAGTAGTCTGCTGCACACATTGCAAAAAGGTAAGAGACATTCCACACAGTTTACCTGTGCTGGCTTCTCCTGCAGAAACTGAACTTCTCCATCCTGTAGAAAGGTGAGAAACCTAGGGATGATATGTTCCAGGAATGTAGAATATTGAGGGGATGATGTCACATTCTAATTAAGAACAGAAGAAGAAAAAAAAAAAAAAAAAATCAAAAAATGGGGACACAGATATAATAGATATTACACAAATGATATCAAGTTACATTCAAAGCCACTATTAAACATTAAGTGACTTTTTAATAGATTCAGTGATTACACATCTGCTGACATAGTACTCAGCACTATTAGTAAAACAAACAACTGAATACAAATTAATCTTTCCTCCAATCCCAGACTATAATATGATTTTTTTTCTATTTTAACACTGTCACCTCACATAGAAAATAAAACTGGCATAACATAGAGCTATTTTAAATGGGGAAAAAAACCCACAACACTGTAGATGTTCTTGAAGAAGAAAGATTGACAAGAGCGCTCACATTTCATCGTTCTAGGATTCCCAAGACTTTTTAGCCACTGTTAAATTGAGAAGAAATATTAGATGAGCAAGCTTCCTCCATCTGCAATGGCTACACCTGCCTTAAAAAAAATCTAACTTGGCCACAGTGAGCTTTATTTGGAAACTCGGCTGTAGTTTATGTACATGCTGTTAGGCAATTCTCTGAAGTATGTGCGAAGCATACTGGTCTGTTAATAAAGGTAGAGATAAGAACGCAGCGTTCTTTTGAAAAATCTATACAGGTATTTCAGGAGTCTATTCACATTATTCCTTGAATAACATACAAGCTACATAAAGCCACCTCCTTTTATAGATTTCCACTACTATTCTCTACTTTGCAGTAAGATTTCAAAACATGCAACCATAAATCATGTCACACTAGGCACTGTGCGAACAAAGGTTTTTTTATCTCAAGGGCTTTCAAGAAACCAGACAGATATTGTAAGAAGGGCACAAAAACATTTTACATGCATGTGCTGCTTTTGGCTGGGGTAGAGTTAATTTTCTTCATAGTAGCTAGTATGAGACTATGTTTTGGATTTGTGCTGGAAATGAGTGTTGCTAATACAGGGATGTTTTAGTTATTGCTCAGCAGCGCTTATACAGAGTCAAGGCCTTTTCTGCTTCTCACCCCGACCCACCAGCAAGCAGGCTGGGGGTGCACAAGAAGTTGGGAGGGGACATGGCTGGGACAGCTGACCCCAACTGACCAAAGGGATATTCCATACCATATGGCGTCATGGTCAGCAATATCAAGCTGGGGGGAGAAGGAAGGGGGGACGTTCAGAGTGATGGCGTTTGTCTTCCCAAGTAACTGTTAACACATGATGGAGCCCTGCTTTCCTGGAGATGGCCGAACACCTGCCTGCCGATGGGAAGTAGTGAATAAATTCCTTGTTTTGCTTTGCTTGCGTGCACAGCTTTTGCCTTACCTATTAAACTGTCTTTATCTCAGCCCACAAGTTTTCTCGCTTCTACTCTTCTAATTCTCTCCCCCATCCCACTGCGCGGGCAGTGAGCAAGCAGCTGTGTGGTGCTCAGTTGCCGGCCGGGGTTAAACCATGACAATGCAAGACAGGATATTATCAACAGCAGATTAGCCTGCATCTTCTCTTCACCTCAAAGGTCTTCCAAAGAAAGTCTGTCTGTATCTTCTCCTCCTCTACCTCCCCTGCAGTCTTTCCAATTTTGAAAGACTCCTAACCTCCCCAACTCTATGCCATGAGAATGGTCCTACTTTAGAGGAAGAAAGGAAGGAAAGTTTCCGACAAAAAATAAAAGATATTGCCTCATTCTTGGAAAGTGGCTCACAAATCCATTCAAGGAAAAGTACACCTTCATAAACTCAGCTTAAATTTCTGAAAGCACCTTCCCAATATCTTTGCTAAACAGCAATGAGCAGAAAATTAGCAGCACTCTTGATATCTATGAACTGCTGTTCTGAACCACACAAGAAACTAAAACCCCGCTGCCCTAACAAAGTTCAGAATTATGCTGCTGGCACAAAACATCAGCAGCAGCAACAGAAGTTGATTCTGGAAGCTTTTTCTCCTCCAAAGCGGAGTCTGGAAAGACAACAAATACACTCCTCTCTCCCCATTTGGAATACAGATCTCTATGAAGAAATGGAGAAGGAAAAAATTCCCCCTCAAATAATTTCTGAGAAACAAGATTCAAAACTATCAAACGTTTCCATCCAGAAATTGGTTTAGAAGAGCAATACCCTCTGCTAACCCAGAACACCCTAACAACTAGCCCAACAGCTGGCGCTGTCAAGTGGATAACATTATGGTGAAGCACCTCAGTTCTAAACCTCACTTCAAGAACTCCTCCATAATCATCAGTTCACATTCAGTTCTAGCCCTGTATTGGGTTTGTGTGGCAAGGTTTTGGGAGCAGGGGAGCTACAGGGGTGGCTTCTGTGAGAAGCTGCTAGAAGCTTCCCCTATGTCCGATAGAGCCAATGCCAGACGGCTCCAAGATGGACCTGCTGCTGGCCAAGGCCAAGCTCATCAGCGGCCTTGGTAGCGCCTCTGGGATAACATATTTAAGAAGGCGGGGGGGGAACTGAGCAATTGCAGCCGGAGAGAGGAGTGAGAACATGTGAGAGGAACGACTATGCAGACGCCAAAGTCAGTGAAGAAGGAGGGGGAGGAGGTGCTCCAGGCACCAGAGCAGAGATTCCCCTGCAGCCCCTGGTGAAGACCATGGTGAGGGAGGTTGTCCCCCTGCAGCCCATGGAGGTCCACGGCAGAGCAGATATCCACCTGCAGCCTGTGGAGGACCCCACACCAGAGTAGGTGGATGTCCAAAGGAGGCTGTGACCCCATGGGAAGTCCACGCTGGAGCAGGCTCCTGGCAGGACCTGTGGACCCATGGAGAGAGAGAAGCCCATGCTGAAGCAGGTTTGCTGGCAGGACTTGTGACCCCGTGGGGGACCCATGCTGGAGCAGTCTGCTCCTGAAGGACTGCACCCCGTGGAAGGGGCCCATACTGGAGCAGTTCGTGAAGAACTGCAGCCCATGGGAAGGACCCACGTTGGAGAAGTTCATGGAGGACTCTCTCCAGTGGGAGGAACCCCACACTGGAGCAGGGGAAGAGTGTGAGGAGTCCTCCCCCTGAGGAAGAAGGAGCGGCAGACCCCAACCCCCATTCCCTGTCCCCTGTGCTGCTCGGGGGGAGGAGGTAGAAAAAATCAGAAGTAAAGTTAAGCCTGGGAAGAAGGGAGGGGTGGGGGGGAAGGTGTTTTTAAGATTTAGTTTTTATTTCTCATTATCCTACTCTGATTTGATTGATAATAAATCAAACTAATTTCCCCAAATCAAGTCTGTTTTGCCCATGATGGTAACTGGTCAGTGATGTCCCTGTCTCGACCCACAAGCCTTTCGTTGCATTTTCTCTCCCCTGTCCAGCTGAGGAGAGGGAGTGATAGAGTGGCTTTGGTGGGCACATGGCATCCAGCCAGGGTCAACCCACCACAGTCCCTAACTAGAGAGACATCCAGATCAATAATGCAGCCAACAGACATTGAATGCTGTAACTTTCAAACAAACAACTAATTAGCAAAAAAAAATTTTTTTTTCACTTAAAGAACTGAAAAATAAAACTTGCTGAACTTTATAGCTATTGGAAGGTGAAGTAGGCAATAGAGAAGAGTTAATAAGGAGACTATGGAAACAAAAGATGAAAAGAAACCATTTAGCATAAGAACATGCAACAATACTGTCCGCAACCTCCAAAGGAAAACAGGAAACTAAAACTATAGTACTGGTTCCTCTTACTCCCTCAAGTATTTTCCAACAAGTAGAACTGTATTTCAGCATAAGTCAATTCATCATCTCTTTATGCAGGATCATGCTACAGAACCAAATGAGTTCCGAGAGAAGCTACTTCATCTTGAACATTATCAAAATGAATATTGAACAAGTTCTTCCCTACTGAAGACAAGAGCAAAGAGAATCATCTAAGCCTTCAGATTCTAAACAGATCACTAGACTAAACTGTTAAAATTATTTTTTTACTCGGATAACAAATTGTTTCAGAGACAGCAGGTCAGCTTAAACAGATACAAAACTCCACAAAGATATTTTTAGATAGTCACTTATGGTAACATGAAGGTCTGCTCACCCTGTGCGCTTATAGATGCGGAACTGTCACAGACATCTACTTCTTTGCTTATACACACTAAGCAAGAATTAAGCCTTTTAACTTTTTTTTTATAACACAGTTACACCAACTCTAAATTTATTATTCCACTATGTTAACCTGACCGAAACAAAAAAAATTCACCGGACAGGAAATTCCACCAATAACTCAGAAATAACTAAAATTGTCACAGCTTTCAACATCCAGCACCTGTTGGATGTAACTCTGTATAAAGCTTACTTAAAAATATCCAAAGACATTAAACAGGACTAGAATGGGTATTTATGTTTCTCTATCATGGACTAAGTGAGATCACTTCAAATAAACAGGTAAGGACAGAATATGTTATAGTGCTAGCACTTTTTTTTTAATCATAACATAACTAAAAAACTAGATAGAGAATTACAGTGATTCTAAGATCTTGAACTTATTCTACAAAATAACAAGTTATTTGTAATTTCAGAACAGGCACATAATGACTAAGTATTCAACTAAAGTATAATTTCTGCTAACACAGGGTTGGTTTAACTTGTGTCTCACTTTTTTTCTGCTGCTCATTTAAACTTGATGGTCCATCACTATGCAAAAGATGTCACTGGAGCCATCTCTACTGCTGTCAGATTCTGCATCTGACAACTCCTCCCTCACTTCTATACTATGGAACCACTCAAAGGAATCAGAGGGGCCTCTGCTTCATAAGGGCACAATACACATTTGAACTAAATAAAAGAAAGGTTTTAATACAGATATTTCACATCATTCAACAAAATGGAAGAAAAATCTATTACTTCACCATTATTTAAATGCTTACTGAATAAAGATTAGAGAATGAAAGAGCTCTCTAACTCCAAATGTTGTAATTCTTCAATAACCTAGCTAATTCCTAAATACAAACCTAAAATCAATGACTTATAACAATACAAATCATAAGTCACAATGTATAAGATACTAATATTAATATTTTAACCACATAACGTCAGCAATCAAACCAACACACGTTAAGCACAAGAAAGACTGCCATTTCAGAAGGTTGGGGTTTTGGGTTTGGGGGGTTGTTTTTGTTGGTTTTTTTTTTTTTAATTTATTTACCTCAAAATTCTCACTGACTTCTTGCATCATTTTCAATTTGGTTTCATCAGCTGAAAATGGAAATTCAAGCAAAAAAATTAAATGTAAAACTACATCATGAAGAAAAACACCATGCTCACTGACCAAAGAAGCAATCAGATCTTATCAGTTTAGCTATCACCGCCCAATTACAAGGCACACAATTCTCACAAGCAACCATCACACAACTGCACACGCACACAGCTCGCTCACTTCGGCTCATGCAAGTATTACTCATCACTTTGCTTCTTCAAAAGTCAAAACTCAAAAGAAATTCAAAGTTAATTCAACACACATTTATCAACTACCTAAACAATACTGCAATGTTTGTGAAACAAACTATTGAAGAACTATAACTTTCAATAGAAAAAAAAGTATCGTACGTGTATTGACATCTGTAAGAGCAGCCACAAACTGAAGGTATTTTTTCATCAAAGTGGTTTGGTCCACCACCGTAGGCCCTTGTGCTGAAACAAATGCCATCTTGGAGGAGGAAGAATGAGCCTTCAGTACACAAAATCAAGACCAATGCACCTACAAAAAAAAAAAAAAATCTGTTAGTTTATATGGCTAGTTAACAGCAGTTATAACATCACCTACATCTATTCTTTTCATGTATTGAACAGGACACGTCTTTTCCAAAAAACACAACAGTCACATTTAGTTAGGTTTACAAATGTAACGCCTAGCATGCACAGCACTCAATATAACAGGAACACACTCCTAGATACAAATCGTTACTGGGCTCTTCACACCACAGCGTAAACGTTCATGTATTTTGCTTGGTTTCATTTCTCCCAGAAGCAGCAGCAGGCTCAGGAATGCTCCCGGTGCCACACACCTGGTATCTCATCTTCCGACCCAGACAGATCCCAAACTTACAGCTACCCTTGGATGCACCCCAGTAGGACTGACTCCCAGAGGTGCCAGAAGTTGTCCTGCCGCCTTGAGCTGCCTTTCTTGCTTTTAAAGAAACCCAAAATCAAATTCAGCTCGAAAGACCGGCGACTTCTCTCCTCACCTCAGCGCTTTCCTGTCACCTCTCCCACACAGCTCGCTTCAGCCAAGCCACCCTTCACGGCGCCCGCCACGACCAACCGCTGAGGGTGCCCCGCAAACACTGCCCCGGTCCCCCCGCGGCTGCCCCAGGGCCGGGGCGCTGCCCGCAGGGCTTACCTTCCCCGCCGCAGGGCTGGCCGCCGCCGGGTCGCTCCCCGCTGCCAGAGCGCCATCACGCCAACCCCATCCCCGCCGAGGCGACCACCCTGTGAACACAGGCACCCGTGACCGGCCGCAACCACGCTGCCCCCCGTCCCTCAGCCCTCCCAGCTCCCGGTCCCAGCCCGAGGCCTCCGAGCGCCGCGCTGACGGGGCTCCGGCCCCTTCCTCCCCCCCCCCCCCGCGCGTCGGTTCCGCCCCACAGGCTGCGCCGCGCCGGGCCTCGCCTCCCGCCGCGCCGCTTCGCTTCGCTTCACCCCGCGCCCGCGCCCAGGCCCGGGCCCCCCCGAGGCGTTGCCGCTGCCGCCCCCAGCGCTCCTCACCCCATGGCTCACCGGGCTCGGCCGGCCTTGGCCCCCCAGCTCCCTCCTTTGTTGCTCCCAGAGGCCGGCGGCAGTGCAGGAGCGCAACGGAAGCGCCCGAGCCCANAGCCCCGTCCGTCCCCTCAGCCCCGGGATCTCCGCTAACGCAGCGGCCGCCGAGCGCGACGTCGCTGACAGCGGGCGAGGAGTTACCCCGGGCAGACGCGGCCGCTGTCGGTCCCCCCGGCAGGCCCCGGACCCGCCCCGCCGCTGCAGCCGCGGCCCGGCGGCGACCTGGGGGAGCGGCGGGGGGAGGGGG
>VYZW01019825.1:30651-41065 GCA_013401315.1 Balaeniceps rex
CGGTAGAGTGGGGCTGATCCGTACAAGAAGAAATGCAGACAGGAGTAAGAAAGGGCTTCGAATAAGTACTTAAAAAAAAAATGCGTTGCGTTTGTGAGAGCCGCTCTACTGGCTCTCCCAGAAGCTCCCATTGCACACTTTGCGTTATAGACTCCTTAAGAAGAGCCGCCAGCCTGTACGCTGAGCGACTGGGTAACCACAGCCACGCTGCCCGCGGCTGAGGCGTCCTCACGCCACCAGAGCCTGAAAAATACTTGTTTTGCCGTGTCAGCCACCAAACCAAAATACAAACTCTTTCCCAAACGCTCACCCACTCAGAGCTGTGCCCACCCTCTCCGCCGATGGGCAGCATTTGTGCTTTTTTTTTTTTTTTTAAAATCCCTGGCGGTTTTGCAGCAGCCCGTTACGTTGGCAACACAGCCCTGCAGGAACTTCCCCCGGGAGAGACTGGTTGGGCGCTGCCGCGGGGGAGCGTCCCGGGGGCGCGGACAGAGGTGCCGCAGTACCGCGGGCGGCCTCGGGGGCAGCGCCCAGCCCCAGCGCGGCGACACCGGACCCGGACCCGGCCCGGCGGTGCCTGCCCATGGCCCCCGCCGCCCCGAGCATGCTGCGGTTGACCTGCGTGGTGCTGCTGCTCGGCCGCGCCGCCCCGGCGGCAGGTAAGGGGCCGCCGGTCTGCGCTGTCATCGCCGCCGGGGAGCGGTTCCCGGGAGGCGAGCGAGGGGGGTGAGGGCAGCTGCGGCGGCGGGGCGAGGCGGGGCAGACCTCAGGCGTGAGCTGGTTTACGTGTGGGGATGGCGGTGGTTCCCTGCCCGGTCTTGCTGGCCCTGACAGGAGATGGAGGCAGCTCCGGGCACCCTCTCGCCTCCCCAGACTTTATTCTCAGGCGCTGCGACCTTGGTGCTTGCAGTGAAGCTGGGGCATCCCGGGGAGCCAGGGTTCTGCTTTGCACTTCTAACCCAAAAGCTGCACTTCTGCTTCCTCCGCTGACCCAGCGCAGTGGGTCACAAAGCACCTGGGCAGCCTCTGTCCCTCGCTATGGTAGCCTCGCTGTGCTGCATTCTGCAAAGAGAGGTCAGAAAGGCAGAAGAAATCCCAGAATTGGATGAAATGTCTTGCTCTGCCGGTGACTCACTGGGTGACTCTCTGGGTGACCTTGGGTTGGCCACTTAATCTCCAACTGCTGCAGCTATTGGGCTTCAGTATGGCCCTGGTTTGTAAAGCGCTGTGATAACCTCCAAGGAGAAGTGCTAGATAAGCGTGAGGTAGCTGGCTATTTTTTTCCCCAGTTCTGCTGAAACAAAGCAGAGGGTAGCCTGAATCTTCTAGAGACCTGAAACCTCTCTGCCAGATTTCATCAGATCACAAGCATTTCTCTATTAACTCAAAAATCTGAACTCAGGGCCATTCCTTGTGTTGTGAAATGGGAACAGTGGAGTTCTTGCTCAGGCAGTAATGTTACAGTTATTTCTCACATTCCTTTTGCATCCAGATTTGCTCAGTACCTCCAATCTGTAAAATAAAACGTGGGCACTAAGTAGATGCTTTGGGTTCTCCTTCCACCCCATCCCAAGCTGATGGGTGCAGGAAAGGCAGCACAGGGGTTAGCTGACCCCAGTGCTCCCTCCACATTATGGGTCATGGATGAGTGAGAAACGTGACTTCTGAAGCTCAAAGATTCAGGTCCATGTTAGCAATCTGGTGGCTGCTGAAAGAGAGGAGAAGGAAAGTCACCAGAACCCCCACAGCTCTGCTGCTGTGCCCAGCATTGCCCCACTGCTCACCAGTGAGAGGATAGCCAGGCAGAGCACTGATGCAGGGAGGGAACATGTTCCCTGCTGGAGGCAAAAAACCAGATCCTGTTCCCAGCTCTGCCCCAATTCACAACTTTCAGTGGTTGTTGCCTTTCCTTTTGTTTTGTTTTGATGTTTTGGGGTTGTTTTGTTTTGTTTTGTTTTTTATTTTTAACACATGCAGGTCATTTAATCTTGTTGCCCTTCTTTTTTTTTGAAAAATTGAATGTATCCTTTCCATAAAACCCAACCTCACTCCCACTCTGGCCATTGCAGTAGTTGTAAGAGATGAAGTAAGTAGCTTGTGTAAATGTGGCAGAGAAGATAACGGTGAGCAATCCAGAGCATCAGGATCACACGTCCTGCACTTCTCACACTTTGTTCTGTAGAATCATAGAGTCATTTGGGTTGGAAGGGACCTTTAAAGCACATCTAGTCCAACCCCCCTGCAGTGAGCAGGGACATCATCAACTAGATCAGGTTGCTCACAGCCCCGTCCAACCTGACCTTGAATGTTTCCAGGGATGGGGCATCTACCACCTCTCTGGGCAACCTGTTCCAGTGTTTCAGCACCCTCATCATAAAAAATTTCTTCCTTATATCCAGCCTGCATCTACCCTCTTTTAGTTTAAAACTATTACCCCTTGTCCTATCGCTACAGGCCCTACTAAAAAGTCTGTCCCCATCTTTCTTATAAGCCCCCTTTAAGTACTGGAAGGCCGCAATAAGGTCTCCCCACAGCCTTCTCTTCTCCAGGCTGAACAACCCCAACTCTCTCAGCCTGTCCTCGTAGCAGAGGTGCTCCAGCCCTCAGATCATTTTTGTGGCCCTCTTCTGGACCCGCTCCAACAGGTCCATGTCCTTCTTGTGCTGAGGGCTCCAGAGCTGGATGCAGTACTCCAGGTAGGGTCTCACCAGAGCTGAGTAGAGGGGCAGGATCCCCTCCCTCAACCTGTTGGCCACACTTCTTTTGATGCAGCCCAGGATGTGGTTGGCTTTCTGGGACACGAGCGCACATTGTTGGCTCATGCCCAGCTTTTTGTCCACCAGTATTCCCAAGTCCTTCTGCTCAGAGCTGCTCTCAATCCCTTCATCCCCCAGCCTGCATTGATACTGGGAGTTGCCCTGACCCAGGCGCAGGACCTTGCACTTGGCCTTGTTGAACCTCATGAGGTTCACGTGGGCCCGCTTCTTGAGCTTGTCCAGGTCCCTCTGGATGGCAACTGATCTGCCACTAGGGCATGGTACAAGGTTCATTGACACCGCTATTTTTGGAAAAGGAAGTCAGTGGTGGACCATAGAGAAGAAGCAGCTAGTACTGAGGTTTTTTTGTTCAGTTAGGAGGAAGGTGGGGGAGACTTGTGGATCGACAGAGCTGACAAAGGAAACTATTGGATGAAATCTTACCTGAGTTTGAAAGTTCATTTTTTTAGGACAGAGATTAGAGCTGAGCTTGACTTTCTTCCAGCAGCCGGAATTTTAGTGACCATGTTAGATCATTAGTGACATTACATTAGTGAACCTACAGCCAGTGCCCAGCTCTGCCTATAAAACCTCATCAAAGTTTTTGTGATGTTCTAGTGTGAAGCTCTGTTCTACTATTAACATTTCTAGGCCCCAGTATAGCATGTTGTTTAATGCTACTTGTTTCTGTTCCAGGTTTTTAAATGGTTTAAAAAAAAAAAAGGTGGTAAAGTCTTTGCTGGGATGAGTGTCATTGTGACTCACATAACTACAGCTGACTAGTTAAAATGTGTAAATAAATAAATAAATAATGCAATACAACAAGGTTTGGGTTTTTTTTTCCCTTCTGATTTCCACAGAGGAGTATGGTCTGGAAATAACCAACAATGGCCCCATCACAACAGGAGCTCAAGCCACTGTTCACGCCAGTCTACGAATGAAGAATGATAGTGTCGCACCAAACTTGTATCACTTTAACTGGATATATGCTCCTCTGATTCTGATAGAGAAATCCGAGCAGCGGTTTAACTCCGTAATTAATGTGACCGGTGAATTTCCTGGGACTTTTCCAGTATCTGTCTGGGTGACTCATAGAAAATGTTGGTTATGTCGGCCGGTTGCTAGAAATGTCACCATGCTTCAGATTACAGGTAAAATGGCTTTACAACTTTTACGTCTTCAGGAAGTCAGTTTATGTCAGGATGGTTGCTGCCTTTGCTAGCATCAGAAAAATGAAAGCCGGGGTAAATATGGCTTCTGCCAACAGACTTTGATTTGTGTAGCCCTTTGATTGAAGGTGGTTTTGGATGGCTCTGTACTAACTGGGCCATGCTGTAGTCTACCTACATCTAGGAAGCAAGTGTGATCCTGCCCGTGTTTTCCTGCCTCTTATCACTTAGAGAAACTGAACTAGAAACCAGATGCTTCAGTAGCTGCAGTTCACACATCAGCGTTGTTCAGTGATGTCCAGACTCCTAAAACAGTGTTTCCTGTACTGCTTCCCAGCATTTCTAGTCCTAAAGTTAGGATGGCCAGCAGCAGTGACAACCTACTGATTTTCCCTGCTGCATGACATAGCAAAAACTTAGGCCATCAGCACAACAGAGCCATTACATTTTCTTTTAAAGTTCTGACTGAGTGTACTGAAATTGGATGTGAAGTCATGGCTGCATTTCCAAATATTGCTAAGTGCAATTTCAGCTTACTGGGAATATTCATAACCATAAATATGCATTTTTTGACAAATTGACCAATGGTGCAGTATGGTTAACCTAATCTCTGATACAGGGATTGACATGAAATATCATGACAGCTTCCCACAATCCCTTCTTTCAGAGACTAGTAACCACGTCCATCCAACCACATGTCCCAATGCTCTACTTACACGCTTCAAAATAGATCCAGCTCCCAGCCGAACATAAGGACATGCATGAGGACAAAAGAGCTAACCACAGCGCATAGCTGACATTTTGGAGAATAGCCATTGAGATTTTTCTTTGAGAAACACCAAGCTTTATAAAAGTATACTCTCTTAAGAACTGCTGCCTTGCTGAATATCTACTTAATCCTTTCTTGCTTTGCACTGTCCTATATTCTCATGCCACAAGCAAAAGGGTTAGAAGCTTTCTATAGCTATGAAAGGTAAGATCCCATTGTACCTTTCTGCCTTCCCCAAGCAAAAGCACCCACAGGGGCTTCATGGGGGCCCAAAGGTAGTTGCCAATAACTCATATAAATTACAACTCCAGTTAGTAAGTAACCAGCCCCATTCTGAAGCTGTAATTGTGATTCTTATTTGTGCATTATCAAGAGAATAGTTAACCAGATTTAATGAATTGTTAACAAGGTAAGAGTCTGTTACTGGTAATTAATATCCCATTAATTTCATAGCAAGCTGATAAGTGTATCATCATAATACCTCTTTATTCGTAGGTTAGAGAGGTTTTTTTAGATCAGCCTTTGCCAGTCCTTGTAAACAAACTTGAGCATAGGATCTCCCGCAGACATCAAAATCAAAATTTCACCCTTTCTGTATTCACAATATATAAGGCATCAGTTATTCATATTAGTCAAATTTTCATTTCTGTGGAAGTAGTTAAAACTAAAAAACAAAACACCAGGAATATAAAAAATCCATAAACCTACCAAACAAAAACCACTGCCCCAAACATGAAGGGTGTGTATACTGGTTTGATTCTGAATCCCTTGATCTAGACACTTTGATGTTAATCCCAGTTCTTTTTAAATCAATAATAAAAATCTATATTGACTTCAATTAGTCCAGGATTATTTCTCTTTGTTCTATTAGAATCTTTATCATGGCCCACTGTATAACCCTAAATAAGTAATTTAATCTCTCTGCCTCACTAACACATGTAACAACACTGAGTAATAGATATAAAATACGCTTAACCACTTGGACTAGGACACAGAAAGACTTACGCGGTACATTTTAAATTATGATACGTTAAAATTTTAAATAATGATACTCACATTTAAATTTTGATACTCACACAGAACATGCTATGAAAGTGATATATGCTGTCATTCTTTCTCCACCTTATTATTCTGCAGAATTTATAACAGGGAATCTTACCATTGCCCAGATAGAAGACAGTAGATTTATCACGCATGGTTCTAGTTCTTCCACGGGCGCCATAACCCGGATTTCTTTCTGTCTTCATGACCCAAGTCATTACTTCAAGTCAGCATCATTTGTCTACAACTGGGATTTTGGAGATGGGTAGGTGTGGTTACTTTGTTTGCTTTAATGAGCATTCAAGATGGCTCTTATTCAGATGCTCATCTAGAGAAAAATCCTGATTAAATCATAGGACAAAGCATACACTTTGTCAGTTTGTACATTCTTAGCGTGACGTTCACCAGGTGAATTACGAAAACTTTGGCACAGAAGTCACTGCGTACTCACAAAAAGGTGATGTTTTAAAGACCTAAATTTCTTGTTCAAATATATGCTTAGGTGTATTACTGTGTGTGCAATGAGCCGAACTGAACTGAATGAAATGGAAAAAGTAACTTACTGTAAATTGTTATTTTAAAACATCATTATGCCTGCAGATCTCCATTAGCAGGTTGTTGTTGTTGAATATGTGAATAATTTGTGTACTTAATGAAGCTGGAAGCAGTATACTGTCTTGTGGTTGGGCAGTAAGTAGCTGTTACTATGACCAGCTACCCATAAATACACCACAGCTTGGTTGAGGAGCGTTTGAAAGTGTATAGATCTCTCAAATAATATGGAGGTGCACATTAACACACACCTAATGCTTACCTAATAACAAAATGGAGGGGGAAAAAACCCCCAACATCATTCATAACCGTCAGAAATAAAACCATGGGTAGTATATAGCACTTAAACCACTCTGCAGTAGGGAGGAAAAAAGACATTCAGTTATTTTCCTTCTCTGAGGACGAATATATGTCCAATACAAATAAGTGTATGCAAATAGAAATGTAAGTTTTAGTCTTTGAATACTAAATTTTTTGTTTCCTTCTTTCTCCCCTGCCCCCTGCCTTAGTGCCTCAGTTAGCTTATAGTCCCCCTGATATAAAGGTAGTTTTCATAATTTACTGACTATTCCTATTCCATTTTGTGAATTCTTTTAGCATTATCTTTAGTTTCTTTGGTGAACAATGCATAAATATACTCTGGGTCTTACACTGATTGTAGTTTTATTGGTAATGCCACAGACATTAATCCTCATTGATATGGACATAAGGTAGAGTTAGAATCACAGCTGACTGTAGCATTGTCTATAAAGAAAATATATTTGAGCTTGCTCCTTTTTAAATCAGAAATATGCAAGGAGTTGGTAAAAGGCAATTTTGATTCTAAATCTTTCCATGTTACACATAGAGTTTATCAGATTACTAAGGAACCCTTTGTCTACTATAACTGCTCTGCCATGGGAAATCGCACGGTGCATCTGAAAGTCATAGCTGAATGGGAGCAAATTGGAAGCATCATACATGAAAGAGAAACGGTGCAGAAAACTGGTGATTTTACCACTGCTCTGGAGCTGTTAGGTAATTATAAAACATTGTGCATACTCAAACCAGAACTTGCTATATATGTGCAGATACAATCTAGCTTTAATATGATACTACAACTTCAGCATTGTTTCACGTGCAAGAACTGGTCAACATTATTCAATGAAGAGTTTCCACTGCAAAATGGACTTTGCGCTGTTCTAGTGCAGAAAAAATGGGGGGAAATATATAAAATCTGTTACTTTTTCATTTACCAAAAGTTTCACTAGCTTTTGTAGAAGTCTCACATACATTTAAAACTTACAATAAAATGTTTGCCATAACTTATGAAAGATTTGTTTGTTTAATTTATGCCAGGTATCCCTAAAAAATAAATTAGTTCAAATAAGCATTAGGAAAGTCTCATTGATTTGATCAGCTTCTGGAGTAAATAAACACATAAGTAAAAATGTACAGGATCAACAAAGTAGTTGATTACATGTTAAAAAGATATCACAAAACATTCAGAAAATTTACAAATCTACCGTTAGGTTTCCTTTGTGGGTGTGAGGCAAGTATTACTATTTGTGTGACTGGTGGAGCTAAAATCTGCAAAGACTATGAAAACAAACTTTCACTGGAAAACCAGTGAATTTCAAGTTTACATGTGGAGTGTGACATGCTTTTTTTTCTTCCTCTCAGATGCTGTTAAAAGTATTAACGTAGTGGGCTCCAGAGAGACTCATGTAATGGAAAACTTGAGTTTATCTCTTCATATCAATGGCACGTAAGTAGCAAACACTTATTTCCCCAAAAAACATTGTCTATTTAAGTGTTTTTCCCCACTGTTTCCTTAAAATAGTCAGTTGTGCCCCACAGAACTGTTTCTTAAAACAAAAAAGAAATTTCCTTTAAACAAAATACTGTTGNGTAATTTTGGCAAAGTTAACATTGCCACAAGACGAATAAGACAGAGAGGCTCCATGCGGTGAGGATTATAGGAATATAGGAGAGTCATGAGCACCTCGATCCTAGCACGGGCTCTCTCAGGCTGCAGTGTTTAGAACACATCAGAGTTTTTTTGTATGGCAGAAGCATTTTAAATACCATTGAAACACTCAGGAAAGCTCCTTCATCATAAAAACTCCATAACCATGGAAGCCACTTATTCTCCAGAAGAGTGACACTTTCACGTTCTCCTACTGGAAGCTGTTTAGGCTAATGAGGGATTTTAAAAAAAAAAAAGGGGGAGGGGGGAAGAGCAGGGCTGTTAGTAGGGATGTAGGATGGAGCGAGCAGCACCCAACACAGAGTCATTTGCCAAAGGCATAAATAGTCCCAATAGCCAAAGCAGCACAGTTTGCATTCAGAAAGTGAATGGCACATTGGCAGGAGTGGAAACCGGAGATGGCATACAAGTAAATATGAACAGCCAAAAACCATTACAGGCAAACCTGAGATCCCTAAAAGCAGGCTTGTTTTTAGGGTGGACAATGTTTGCCAGACCTAACNCTTTAAACAAAATACTGTTGAATATTGCTTTTCCCTAACTTGAAATACCATGAACTCTAAGAGCCTGAAGGAGCCTGAAAGAGCCTGCATCTTTACAGAAAAGTAGAATCCTCCTATGTAAAGCAAATGCTATCTTTATATCTTTGTAAAGAGAATGTTAAAAGAGAACTAGCCATAGAAAGATAGTGGNCAAAAACAAAGCTAGAAAATGAGCTAAACACATAAATATGCTGCTTTCTTTAGCAGAGAATGTCCTAAAGAGATAAGGAACAAAATGCTAAGAAGATGGGATAAAGAAAAGCTCTATCTGTTGTCAGAATCGAAGTCCATAGCGCATAACGTGTGTCCAGGCAGGATCAGTTGGAACAAGGGTCTGAAAATGTAAATAAAAGACATCAACTAGACATGGTGAGAAGATGCGTGGTCATAAAGTGGATTGCACCTAGATTGCTTGATAGCAAATACAAACCTTTTTGTTATTGTAAGGGAGTACTGTGATCCTTACAATTTATTTACCTTTTCCAGCTATTAGTCTGTTGTACAGAGCTCATCTTACATTCTTTCCAGTTTCAGTTGTGGGTTTTTTTTAGTCAGAAAAGTCTTGGGTGTACTTCAGCAGCACAGACAGTGATCTCCACTGTGTGAAAAGGACAAAGGAAAAACAACCTATGCTCTCTTGCAAGGGCAGGGGAAAAAAGGTTGCTTTCATCTTTATTGGAGAAGGACTGTAGGGTTTTCTACACACAATGGGCTGCCTACGACCCACACAGGTGTTCAGCTCTCAGCTGAAAGGCTTACTTTTATAGAAGTGTCACAAAGAACTTTTTCAATTGACAAATGCTACAAACCAAACGATTGTGCAGTTAATTACTTCTCTATTTGTATTTAGATTAACTTCATTATTTTAAAAATTATTATGCTATTTTAACCAAGTGATTCATCATCAGCTCTTAGCTGAAATTTTTTGTGAGGTTTTGGCCTAATTTTTTTTTTCTTTTTGTTTTTCTCGTTTCAGCCCGCCACTGGCATTATGCTGGCTTATAAAGTCCGAATGCATTCCACTTGAAGGTGAAAAATGCCATCTGGTGGTGATTAATGGCTCCTGCTACAATCTCAGCCATACCTTCAGTGATGCTGGACAGTATTGCCTCAGCGTCAGAGTGGAGAATGGTGTGACGATGCTGCAGACGTACCATGAAATAAAAGTGTGGCCAACAGGTGAGGAGCAGCTAGTCTGAGCAGCATGGAGATTCCCATCTGTCAGGGAACTGAGAGTCTCAAACATGTCAGGTACAATTACTAGCCTACAAATGAGGTTTCTGGAAACTGGTATNAATCCCTGCTGGCTCCCACATGCGTGTTCACACATGCCCCTCTTGGGTCCCTGAATCATCTGAGAAAGTGGTTATGTGGCCAAGTGAAGAGGACCTGACCAGGGGACAGCCAGGCTGTGATACAGAATGGTTATACCATCTCACTTGTATACAGACAGGGCAGCTCACTCTAGAAGGCACTGGTGTGCATTCAGGGCTAAGTGCACAAATCCTCTTTGCTGGAGGCTCCTAGCTGCTGTGAAGATGAGGTTCCTTCCTATCCTCTTGGGATACCACAGAGGCACAAACACCCTGGGGATTTAGGGCTAACATATGTAACTG
>VYZW01019825.1:45252-154200 GCA_013401315.1 Balaeniceps rex
ACTGTGGTGGCTGGTGACCTGCTCATGGAGAGCTAGCTGCTAGCAGTATTTTGGTGGGATTGCAGCATGTGCTGTAGAAGACTCCACATCTCCAACACTTTGTGAAGTAGTACACCACTCTAATCAGTATAAGTAGCTTTTTTTCCCCCAGGCTGTTCATTCGTCTTTTCTCTCTTATATTACTCCCCACCTAGTCACCAAAGGTCCTCTTCCAAAAAAATGCAACAACCAGTAGTTCAAAGCTGCTCAGCAAAACATATTCAATTCAAATTCATAGTCAATGTTCGAGGCTGTATAAACTCCCTGCCTGTTGCAGACTATCTTCTACTATCAGCTTCCTACTCAGCCAGGCTTTGCCCCCTGCTACGAGGCATTTCAGAGTACTCTGGAGGCTTTTAAACAAAAGTGCCTTTGTGGCCATTTCTTTTTTTAAACAAGACACACCTTCCCCACCTCTGATTTAAAGCCTATGGGTATCCATGGGCTTGGGGTTTTTCAAGTACGTCATAATTTCTCAAATGCACTGATTGAGAGATAATTGCCTGAATGTGAGGGGATTTACCATGAGGTTTTCAGGGTGCTCATCTCACACATTCAACTTCTACATTTCTCCAGAGAAGCCCAGAGCTTCAGTTCCTCTGTGAATGAAATTACATGACCTCAGAAGGGCTTTGTTAATTAACTCAATACATTCAAAATACAATAGGATCATCTAAGATAACAAATGATCCAGTAAAACCAAGTTTTTGTCAAAAAGTACTTTCTGAGGCAGAACTTCTTTTGGCTTTTTTTCTAAAGAGAAATTATAAGCAAGCCTGTTGATTAGGAGTGGTGTCCTTTGTATTCAATCTCAGTGCCCTGGTGTCAAACTCTTACCTTCAGTCATACTCAGTCAGTGTTAAAAATGTGCCTCTCCTTAGCAAAGAAGCTGTTCTCAAGAGCTTCGATTTTATTGCTTATTCCTGAGATCCCAGCCATCTGACCTACTGCCAAAGGTATGTGACTTGTTCTGGGATGTCATTTTGTTCTGTAAATGGTTCTTCAGTACTGGAAATAACAGATTTCTGATGTGAAAAATGCAGCTCGGTGAAGGTGGCCATAGACACGCTGCACAGTGGCTTTCTGCAGCCAGAAGTTTCGTTTGGGCTGCTTCTTTTATTACATTGGTGACAGACATGTGACCCTTGCTGTTATAATACACTTCAAGACAACCCCTTGGCACACTAATGAATGTGTAAAAAGCCCTTTCTTCTCCATATCGCACTCCCAGCAAAGACAATGACTATGAGAGAGCAGTCTCAGTTACAGGTACTTGAAACAGGGGTCGTTTGGGTTGGAGGAAGATCATATCAAAGGAATAAGACCTATGCTCTGCCCCATTTTCCATTAATACCCAGCTGATTCAAAGGGTATCGTGGGGTGTTAGGCCATGAACATTACTTCTTTGGTTTTGTGCCTCCGTGCTCTCCCCAGTGTGTCCAAGCTGAGATACAACTGATCATGCTAAACCTGGCTAACATGGATATCACCCCCCAGTCAAAAAAAGAGGGACATGGAGTTAGTGACATGAAAGACAGGCCTAAGAAAATCCCCAATTTCCTATTGAGGAAAACAGAGCAAATGTCCTTCAGAAGAACGTTGGCTCTTACTCTCTTCATAAAATGAACAAAGGAGTCAGATGATTCAGAAAGGTAGAAAAGATAAAGTGCTGCAAAGTGGACAGTCAACACTATCAAATAGTGGAAGATATTATTCAAGAGCAGATGGAAAAGAATAGAGGTTAGAAAGAAAGACATCTCTTGCAAAAAATAAGCAGTGGAGAAAGTACACTTAAAAGGGCATGTCAAGAAGCAAATTAACCAAGAAAATTTAAACAACCTTAACAAATTGAGGTATAAGTATGAGAAATATTCACACGAACATGTTCCTGAATCCAATATGAAACTGCTTCCTGCACAAAAGACTGATCTGTGGGTTCAATAAATGCCTCTGAAATTGAAGACAAAAGGTAATTGAGCAGTTCAGGATATAGCAAGGAGATTAGTGGGACGTAGCAAGGATCAGCAGGAGGATTCATTTTGTTAACCTTAGAAATCAATGAGCTGGAAAAAAGAATGTTCAGCAAAACGATGAAACTCACTGATTCAAAACAAGAGTCCGGTGAGTGCAAAGCCAAAGAGCGATTAAATTCAGGTGATAAGCAAAAGTGTGAGCAGATAAGAAGTTTATGCAATGAGAACTATTCACAAGGAAATGCATTTGAGGACAAAAATGTTCTGGAAAGGCATGGTATAAAAACACACGGTAAAGCAAAAGAACTTCTGTTATTCTGTAGTTTATCGTATAAACAATGGTACCAGTTGGTGCAGTAGATGTGGGGACAAATTAGCCCTTTATCTTAACAGCAGAGCACAGGGCTCAGTGGCTGAATGGGTCAAGGCTGAATTCTCTTTCATCTCTGGAAAGTAGATTACACAGCCTAAGCTGTGACAACAGTTTGAATTTGCAAGACCTCTACTGCGTTTGCTGGATGTTGCAGGAATGGAAATTGTTTCAGCAAGAGGAAGGTGAAGAACTTCATATTTAAACGTTCAGCATTATTATTAGATAATCAGCCAACACTTCACCTTGATTTTGGAGAGCCGGTGCCTGTTTCCGTGGAAACTGAAGTGCTATCCTGCAGCTGTCACAAAATTGTTTAAATCCTGCAGATCTCAGTTTTGACAGCCCACCGAGCACTACAAATGTGGATTTTTAAATTGCAGCCACCAACGTGGGGAACACAGAAGTTCCAGAAACTTCTTGGGCCTCATCTTTCAGAGCTGGGTATGCTCATCGCCCGTGTGTGTAATTCCTACAGCAGCATGCCTAAGGAGAACCGTCGCAGTATATAGCGGGTTTTGTACAAAATACCATAGTTGCACAACAACTGACACAACTACAAGAGCAAATTATACTAGAGCATTAGTGAAAGACTTCTCTGGTCCCACAACTACCCCAGCCAAATAAATTTCTCATGCATTTGCTCACAGCAGTCCTGGGAGGCAGGGCAGTGATATTATCACTGTTCGCAAGAGGCAAAAGGGAGCCATACAGAGATATGGCGCTTGCTCGTGCAGAGGCAGGTGTAGATGCCTGCATAAAATTCAAGATTAGAAAGATCAAGGAACCATGCAGCCCATCTACCTAATCTTGGTTCTTTTTACAGTCCGTGGAGCGACATAAACGCTACATTCAGGTTGCCTTTTACAGACACCAACTCAGATGTCACGCCTACCTACCGTAGCTGTTACAAGGAGCCTGGGCATAGTACATGCAGCGTGGAGTTGCTATTTGTGGACTGCACAGCAGGTGTCTCCCAATGCACAAGAATATTTCCACCATATTCACACCCCCACGATGGCAGGCGTGAGCCACTGATAAAACTCGCAGTGAATAGTTTTATTCACGCCTCGCTGTGGCATGTAAGCTAAATGCACAACCAGATTCAATAAAAGATGCGTGTTATTCACAACACAAGTACCGTGGTTTTGGGTGCCACCCCAAGCAGCTATGAGAAATGACTCAGTGTTGATCACTACGCACAGAAACGCAAGCCCCGCATCTTTCTCTGGAAGGCGATGGGTGGACAGACCGAGCGAGTTGTGCAGGCAGTAATGCTCCTGGGAGGGAGCTTTCTGTACTTTATTCAATGCACTTGACACGACAACACCCCGTTTCACAGCCACTGACGCCAGTGGGACACACGCTGCGTGATTAGAAACTGGTAGGACTGGGCCCATTCCTGTGAATGAAAGCAGTATCATTTTCCGTAAAGGAGAGTAGCTGTGAAGTTTCAATCTACAATGACTTATTGTAAATTAAGGAAAACAAAGAAGAAAGCAGCCCACAGTATAAAACACATCTCAGGGTAAACTTTTCTTGAAATCATGTGGAGGTCCCCGTTGCGTCAGTAGAAGGTGTCAGAAACAGGGAAGCAGAAGAAGCAACAAAGAGGCACATTCTGGTTTAATAGCTCTGTAAGCTCAGTCCTTCCCGGTAATATAAATTAGGGCTCTGTCATTTAAGGCTTCTTTTCAGCTACAATTTAGATACAAAATGAGAACTGACCACAGCAATAAAAGCTCTCTTATCTGATCGACAGCAGGTACTTAATAGCAAAAAAAAAAAAAAAAAAAACCACNTAGGTTTTTAATGCCTTTTCAGTTTCCTGTCCTTAATCTAGTCTTCTTTCATTATATGCAAAGTACTTATAATATTTTGAATTAAATCAAAAAGGAAAAAATAATCTAAAAAATCCAAATGCACTCGCTAATTAAATAGCAATGCCCTTACTTTCATTTATGCAATCTTGATAAATTACAGTCTTCCCATACTAATTAACTTCAAATTTAATGGATTTCGCTCACCACCCCAAGCTACGTAACAAAACACAACATGCTCAATTTAACAAAAACAAGGCAATATTGAAACTGGCCGGTTTGATTCTGCTTCAGCAAAGCACTCAAACAGGTGCTTAAGTGCAAACACGGGAGCAGACTTGGAGGAGCAGCTCCTCGGGGTGCTGCAAAGGGTGCAAAGGAGAGGTAAGCAGTCTGGCTTCAGTGGGAGAGCCCGGTTCTCAGGACCACATCAAATGGCCTACAGCAAGCACCTGCGCCTGGAGAGCTGGTGTCTAATGCAAAACCCATTTCCTAGCCCACCATCGTATTTTTTCCACGTGCAATGAACTCGCAATTCACACTTGCAATGAATCCAGAGCATTTTCACAGGTCACAGGGGACAAAGGGGACCGGTTTATGACAGGCAGCGGGTCATGTTCCCTGCCGCCCCAGGCGAGTGCCCCGTGCAGGAACGCTGCAGCCATAAAGGCAGATCTGAGTTCCTGAGCTATCCCCAACACCACTCAGAGCAGTTCCTGGGAGGCTCTGTGTTTGCATGTTGAAGTGGTTTATTGCATTTAATTAGACCATTAAAGTAAGGTATTTCTGTTATTAAATAGTCTATATGTTTGTGGAGTTGATCAAAGTTATAAGAAAGTAAATTTGAGTGAAAACATTGTAGGAAAACAGGAGATCTGTTAACCAAGGCAGTATCAGAAAGTGAATGGCAGCCCCTGATCCTGGGGGAGAGAGAAGGGTCAATATAGTCCCCCTGCGCCACCAGGGAAACACTTGGATTTTTGTTACAGCCTGAGTTTTAAAGCTGAAATTATTCCAGGTAGATCTACTCGTGATATTTTGAGTTCTTACTTGTGATTTTTTTTTTCTCCCTCTAACAGCAGTAGGATAGTAATGCTCTACCCTGTCAAACAACTGCAAGATTTCACTTACGGCTAAACTTATTCATACTCGGTAAGATGAGTGTTTCATATCACAGGTCCACCTCCGCAGAAGGAGTGAGGCATCCATTTCCCATAGATATCTCACCGCAGATAGGAGCTGCATTCTGAAGTATCCTTAAGACCGATCCGAGCCACACAGCTTGGATGGGGAGGGGGGAAAATTTCAGAGGCAAATGGACTTGCAAATAGCCATTATTTTATTTAGGGTTTATTCTCTTTTCTCTGTTTTGTTCTTTCCTTCCCTTTGGCTTGGTAATTAGTGGGGAAAGCCTGCTTGCAGACAGGCAGACACCATATAATTAAAGGTAAAGTAATCTATTTAGTTCTTTAGTAACAACATCCTTTTTCATAATACAGTACGTGAAAATCAGGTAAGCAGTGCATACATTTTTTATGAACAGGAGGGCCCTCAACTATTACTAATGAAGTACAGAAAGAAAA
The DNA here is from genome assembly GCA_013401315.1 of Balaeniceps rex. Taxonomy (NCBI): domain Eukaryota; kingdom Metazoa; phylum Chordata; class Aves; order Pelecaniformes; family Balaenicipitidae; genus Balaeniceps; species Balaeniceps rex. The sequence goes on from VYZW01019825.1 coordinate 51,038, forward strand.
GGCAGGACTCTCAGTAGGGAAATATCATCCATTAAATGCCTCCCTGGGGATCAAATGACACTTAAAATTGAGAGACACTAACTGCCTCCTACATTGCAATTGGTACCAGCAGGACGCCTATTTGTAAAGATTTGTGCTGCCTGTACTCTGTTAGTGTAAGATGCCACATAAATATTTTCTGACCTTTGCAGTAGATATTACCTTTTTTTTTTCCCCGCAACAGACCAACGCCTGATTTTACTTTTTAAAACCATTGATCCTGCTGAAGAATGAGCACAAGAGCAACCCCGTGAGTGTGCACAGGCCCACTGAAGTCAATGGACCTGCTGAACATGTGTTCTGAATGTTTTCTGATCAGGGCTTTAAATACGTCACCCTTTACAACAAGACTTCCATGGTTCTTTTTGTAAAAGTGTACCTGCCTTTTACTAAATACCTATCACCAAAGATCAAAAGGCTTTTGAAATATGTCCCCTAAGAAAAGCAAAAAATGAGAACTCAGAAATTCATTCATTTCAAAACTGATTAATGAAAGGCAGCTCTTTGATCAGTAAAGAAAGTCCTCAGTTCCAAACCAATGGGCGCTTTAATAGGGAACGATTACATCTCTCCGGGTGTATCATCCTTGAGGCACGTATTGGGCTCTCATGGGTGCCACCGTCGGGGCTGCCCAGGACTCTGAGGCACATCTCGTTTTCATTATTGTACCACTTGAGAACTCAACAGCTCCATCCCATGTACTAACTGCTGACTCCGTTTGGCTTTCCGGAGTATGCGGAATATATACACACACACATATATATACACACACACAGATTTACACAAGTGTTTGTGCAATATCCACCGCCATTCAAATGAGAAATGTGCAGTGATTCCTTCCTGCAGTGGATTTTACATGGCTCCTATAAAAAAAACCAAAAAACCTGTAACTACAAATAGCAGAGATTAAACAGCAATGTCAAGGTCTGAGAGGAGAGATTACAGATCCCACATCCGCAGATGTTTGCAGCCACTGACAGTGCTGTGATTTAAAGAGCTGCTCTCCCACGTCATTACAGGACAGGCAAACGTCTGCCACAAATGATCATCAACAGATCCTACCCTTCCCTGGAGAGCTTAGTTTGGATCAAACGGAGCCAGTTCAAAACTTGCCTTGCCTGTTGCAGGGGTGGCCACAGTTCAGTGACAGGTGAACTGAAACTGTCCTCCAGTGTCAAGAATTCATCGGGGTGTAAGACACAATGAGGACACCCGATAGCCATGCTAAACCAGCAGGAATTCACCCTTGCACACCGCTCTTTTTGAGTTGCTACAAGGTGATGAATTGTCAGTGACTTTGGGAGGGTCACGGTGGCAATAGGAAAGCAACAGATATACCGTTGTTATTATTAACAACCAGCATTCTGCTGGTTTTCACATCACAGACAGAACACAGACGTGCAAATTATGTAAAAACAAAATAATTCCTGGGGACTGACTGTCATGGAAGGAGAAGCAACTCCAAAGCAAGCTTTTAAATTAAAAAAAGAAAAAAACATCAGCAATATCAGGACATTACAAAGGGATTTTCTGTCCAGAAAGAGACAGAAAAAGGCATTATATCCTTCAGGGAAATATCAAAGTGAAGCAAAAAGCATAAAAAGTATGAGGCAATTCTATGGTTTTGGAATTTGCTGGGTAACATCTGTGCTTCTGTAAGACGTACTCCTGAGAGCCAAGGAGAAAGACAACAGTAATCAAGGCCTGTGTACAACGTTACAGGGAGTTTTCAGAAAAGGTGGGTATCGGCATGCACTGGCAGTGACACGCAGCGATCTAATCATCCTCTTAAAGTGAGAAGGCTAATGCGCAGCCAGAGGGGGGTGGATTCACAGCTCGTTAGTTCCTCTGCGCTCGTTTTTCGGGTAGATGCTCTTCCACGCAAGCACTCACTAGCGCTTGTCCCTGTCCCTGCACTGGATCTGCCACACTGAGCACACCGTGGGAATTTCCTAATTCACATCAGCCAAATCCCTGGGGCCAGCTCACACCAACCACTTGGCCGGTTTGCGCCAGCCCTGCCGACGCTGCCCGAACCAGAGGCGTACATGCTCACGCAAACCCCTCCTGCCAGCAAATAGGAGCAGGCAGCAACCTCTGGCAGAGAAGCACTGAGGAGCATCTGGATCAATAGCATCTTCTGTTGGCTCAGCTGGACCTGCAAAAGGGCATCTGTCCAGGGCCTCCCTGCACTTTCTGAGTAAAGCAAGCTGCTTCACACAAAGGAATCCAGGGCGTTAGCTGATGTGCTGTCAGTTCACAGCCTGGTTTACTTGCTACTAATTGTTTACACGAGCTTTGAGCCGACCTTTCTGTTTTCTTGCCTCTCTCCTTAGAACAGCAACTTTACTATCAGTAATTCAGGCAATATAGCGTCTCCTGAGTACAATGAACATACAGAAGTCCCCTTGCAAACCCCAGATATGCGGCTGCTGTTCTGCTCTTTATTAACAGTAACATGTTGCAGTGCTGGAGCGAGCAGAGAAACTTGAGAGAAAACAGACCTGAGCAGCTCTGTTAGACTCAGTCAACAAATGTACAGCAGGTTTGTCATTTTACAGAGCTGCACTTCTTCTGTTCTATCCCAGACTCTTTGGGAGACTTGAAATACCAAATCCCATGATAATATATGTTGGTCTGACTCTGCTGCGGTCAACTCTGGTTTACACCACCCACAAGTCTAAAAAACGTTCAACCCATAAATGTTAAACTCTCAGAGGACCACAGAGTCACAGGATAAATCAGGGTGGAGGGGAGCCCAGGAGGTCTCTAGTCCAACCTGCTGCTCAAAGAGTGTCAGCCTGAGGTCAGACCGGGTGGCTCAGAGCTTTCTCCGGTCGGGTCCTGAAAACCTGCAAGGGTAGAAACTGCACAGCCTTTCTGGGCAGCCTGCTGAGTCCCCATGGGGAAAACGGTTTTCCTTATACTCAGTCTGAACCTCTCTTGTGTCTATTTATGCCTGCTGTCTCTTATCCTCCCACCACACACCCCGGTGAAGAGTCTGGCTCTGTCTTCTGGAGCTTTTATTGTCACAAGGCTTTTTCTTCCCAGGTGCAAGACTTTGTATTTGTCCTTATTGAATTTATTATGGCTCCTGCTGGCCTTTCAGCCTATCAAGGTCCCTCTGAATGGCAGGTCTGCGCTCAAGCTACAGGCAGGTAGCACCTAGAATTTGGTGCAAACTTGACAAAAGCATGCTCCATCACCTGCTCCAGGTCACTGGCAAAGGTCATAAACTGGCCAGGCCCCAGGACACATCCCGGCGTCCTGCACTTGTTACGGGCCTTTGAGTGTGACCAGGATCAATGAGCCAGTCAGTTTTTTAATCCATTGAGTTGTCTGTCTGTCCAGAATGTAATATCCCACACTAGACAGAGGAGTATTCTGGGAGACTGTTGAAAGCCTTGCTGAAGTCAAGGTAATGACACACACTGTTCTTCCCTCACCCACAAATCCTGTTGTTTTACCATTGAAGATAATCAGGTTGGTCAGGCATGTTGTTTACTCTTGGTCAACCTGTGCTGACTGCTCCCAATGACCTTCTCCTCCCTGTGCTCACAAGTGTGTCCCAAAAAGGACTGTTACTTGATGGAAAATTCAGACATCATCAGGTATTCCCATGCAGCAGCACCAACCACAACCAAATTTAGAAGCATCTACAGCCAAAGCATCTTTGTTTTAAAGATAGATATTACGCAGCAGATGGGCCATGGGTTGGCTGGTGCCAGAGTGAGCCCTCTCCTAGCTGAGTACCTACCTGAAACACGGTTCAGTCATAAGATGTGAGGAAACACTTCATGATCAGTGCTAAAAACAGTAGATTAGGCAATGAGTGCATTTAACCCACTGCTTCAAGAAGAGACATACAAAATCACTTTCTTGAAATCTTCCTGTTACCCTAGAAGTTGCTGTTTCTTATACAACATCCCAAATTTTGATATATACTGGGGCACATTCTTAGTGCTGCATAATTTTTAAAACAGATGGGGCTTGTTTAGTTCCAAAGCTCTTGAGTATGTCATTTTTAAATACAAATCTGGAAAATTTCCACCTAATTTATGCCTCGAAGTTAGCATCATTTCACAGCAGCTGGATCTGTTTCGCTAATTCCTACGCTCCGCCAACACAGCCTGTACCTACATACTCACATCTGTTTTCAAGAGGGATGCAGACCCATGGAATGCAAATGTTCCATCAACATGCATGTGGGACAGCATTACTACTTGCATGAGATTTTGCTTGGGTTTTAAGGCAGGCTATGCCATTACAGATTCACATTCAGTTCTTTATCGATGCTGCACATGCCATGCTTCTGTAAAACTGTTGTAGAATTTTTTAAGAATTTGCTTTCTTATTTTAAGCAAGACCATTTTTTATATTCCTTTAGCATTATAACCAAGTGCCTTAGTACCATCTGTCGAATTACTCACATAGAGCCATAAAGACATTCTAAAATAATCTAATACGCCTTTTATTTGCTGAGAGTGCCACAATTTAAAATATTTCTAATTCAGATTTGACATGGCTACTAATCAGCGCTCAATATTGGAGGACAAATAAGTATTTTCTCTGTCTAATGATATGCAGCGCTGTAACTTGTCAAAAAATGAAATGTATATGTTACCAGCCCAGCACTGAATCTCAGAAGTCATGAAGTTTTGGAGCATGACATTGCATTGTTCGGATGTGGGAGAGCCTGCAGAGCCACAGCCACAACATTTTAAATGTGATATATTTTTTAGCCTAGAAATACTGGAGATATATGTGGCTATATATTTTTTAAAATTGCTTCCTTTCTCCTGAAAGGGAAGAAAGATTGTTAAGTGGTTTTATTGTGGCACAGAGGGAATCACATTGGCTCTGAGAGGAAATAACATTGCAATCAAAAAACCTTCAAGAGTGCATCAAGGATCCAGTAAGCTACACTGAAACTATTCCTCGGCTTCCCTCCACGGATTTGAGGAGGATGAGCTTTGATGCTCTGGAGGAGTCCGAGACACCACGAGGGGAGGGAGGAAAACAAGGGTCCTCACATTTCAATACCTTAAATTCAGTTTGCCTGCAAAGCTGCAAAACATTCTGAAAGCTAAAGCACTGATAACTACAGTTTACATTATTCTCCTCTCTCTAATACCTTAATACAGCATTTAATGCCAGGTTCACTGTCACAGCCTAAAAGACAACTGCACACAGACAGTCTGACATGAAAACAAATAAGTGGCTTTATTTTAGGTGGCTTAAGAGGAAAATACGCATAATATAGCATTTCTAGCTTTTCTCGCAAAACTGTGCCAAAAGTGCCTGGACCTTTTCAGAAGCCCAGAGAGCAAGCAAGGCCATGGCTGCTACTGAAAGCCAAGGAACAAACCCAGCTCTGCTTTTGAAAGTTGTCCTTCTAGGTTCCCGCTTATCAAGAGGGCTTTTATGAAGCGAGTAAGCCAGGACTGTATTGCTGCCAGAATTTCACTTCTCTTTACTGCACCTTCACGGTTCTTCGTCCTTGTTGGGACTTTTATAACAACTCTGTTATAAAAAAACATTGCCAGAAGACCATGTTAGCTGTATCTTTTCAGGCACTTGGAAGCACTGCAGGTCTGCCAGTAACTCAGGACATGTAGCTCAGATGCTCTTAGATCACAAAGCTCTACAGACATACAGTAAACATATATGTGCATCCAAACGTTTATAAGCATATGATAAAGTACACGTTCCACCTATCTCTGACTGCTCCATAAGCACCGCAGATGAACTCTCCCAGTCTCTGTTCTAACATTCAAAGAAACATAGAGATTTTTCTGCAATACTGTAAATGATATGGACCTCTAAGCAAGAATATGAATTTCCAGCTTTCTAGACACTCTGCGCAAAGTCTCCACTAAAAGTAGTCACCTTAGGTCCCTCTATCTCTTGTCCCTGGCTAACTCAGCTATGCTACTACCTCAGAAACCTGTAGGAGGGATACAATGGATCCAGACATCGCAGATGGAAATGGCAGCTAAGTAAAGCACTTCACTTCAAAACCTACCTCATCACACAGGAAACTCCTGTGTAGACAATCCTTAGTCATCATTGTTTAAACGCAAGTCAGGGATTTTCATACCCTTCCTCCTCGCTGCTTCATATGTACTTTCCTTCAAAGCCCAAAACAGACAACATTCACAGATTTGACACATCATTGTAGTCACGCAATTTCTAAATAGTCTTGTGTGGTTCACACAAAATTAGATTTTCAGAACTCACGCTGATGTCAGAGGACTCAAAAGACAGGAGGCTGGTGGTCAGCAAGGCAAACCAGGGGTGACAAAGAGGATAAAGCTGGTATTTTGAACAGCAAGCTGCCGGGCTAGTGCTGGGCCACAGCGCGGAACCACATCACCTTGAGAGGCACATGTGTCAACAAGAAGTAGTGGTCCCCAACCCCTGGTTCCCTTATCCGTGGTCTCATGTGAGCTAGGAACTGCAACCTGCTGCCTCCCCAGGGGCAAGATACCTTGATGAGCTGGATCAGCAGCATGTTGACTTTTGACTGGAAACATCTCTCATTTATACCAGGTTTCCACTAACATGCTTAATGTCCGAGTTGCAAAAATATATATGTATTCTGAACGACTGTCCTTGACAGGTTGCCAGCTCTTGTGCTGAGGGATGCAATCCAGAAATCCGGAGTTGCTAGGCTCTGTGTGGCTTGCTCTCTCTCACACAAAACAGAGTATTTCTCTTAAGAATAGAAGGTTCCAATTGAAACTGTGCCTGATAAGGAAACCTGCCGTCCCTCCTAAGGGTGCTGGCTTATGGAAAGCCACAGCCTAGATCTGTATGTGACCAGGTCACATCATGCAGGGATATGTGCACCACATCCAAGTGGTGCTGATGGGAGCTGGCTACAGATTGCTGCCCTGGAAGAGGGACCTGCCTGTTTCTCAGTCCATGTAAAAGGACTGAGCTCTGCAGCTCTATGTGTAAAAGGATCTGCCTGTGCTGTTTGAGCTACAAGAGAAATCCCAGCAGCTCAAACACGGGAGTGTGTTTTGCCTTTGTGTTAAGATGATGACAGTGGGCTGGGCTGTGTTACCCTGTCCTACACTAGACAGGATATTTCATAAGCAAGATGAACATTGAGTAAAGAGGGACAGCTTGCAAAGCCCTCCCCCGTCTGTTATCTAGGGACGTCCCACACCCCATACAACGAACAAAGATGAGATTTTCCATTGTTTGAAACCAGTCTCAAAGATGCTCCTCCACCCTAAATCTCTGCCTGTTTCCAGTACACCACCATTTTAAGCTTGAAATGGCGTGAGTTTTGTGTTCCTTTGCAGTTCTGTTCTCCAGTGGGAACCCAAGAAGTTGAAATACTGCTGAGAAGTGTGTCCTCACAGGGGTTTCAGCCCAGGTTTGAAGACTTGTGACATTCAAATGGATGAGAGAAGCTTTAGAGAAGTGTCTGAACTTCGGGTTACTCTTCTGAACTGCACTCAGGCACCAGCCCCTAAGGAGTTCACCCATCATTTTTAGAACCTTATTAACTAGAGCTTAAGGGAAACAGCTATAGATTTTATTCAGCAGAGACATTCCGCCGTGTGGAGCAACGCTCTCTGTATTCATTTCCTTTTCTGCAGTGTTCCAGTATTGCACATTATTTAGGCATCAGATCTGAACACAAATAATTGTATAATAAAAAACAGTGACTCAACAGGTTATTGCCACAATAACTCCTACATCTCCACTGCATACCGAGTTAGCTTGGTAGCTTACCCCACTTAGGAAGCAGATGTAGGTAGTACCATTCCTACTCACTGCTGGTCACTGTGCACCATTGATCATCCACTAGACAGGCTTGCACGTCACTCAGTGCATTATTGAGACCATAGGGCATGATCCATACTCTGCAGGGAAAGCAGACCTCTGCTTATAACTATTAGCAAATCCTTCATACACCTCTCCCTAATGTTACTTCTCCCATTCTTTAGTTTGCAATTAAGTGCAGAGCTTATGCAGGGAAGGTAGAGCAGGTGGAAGCACTTCCATCCCATCACTCTTCACTGTTGTGTTTTCGCCTTCAATGCTCTCTTCCATTTGACTTTGTGTCCCACAGCCAGAGGGATGGGGGCATCATTTCCTAGTCTTCCTTACTAATTTCTGGAAGATTCATGAAACTAAACATGAAAAAAGGGAGAAGGAAACCGTGGATTCATTGACACAAACATTCACATTACACCTATAAGTTTGCCACAATACACGTGGGAGAACACAGACCCCAAACTCCACAAAGAGACTGTGCTTTTAGAAGTTTGCATAGTTGCAGAGCCCAACAACCCCGCCAAATTCATGCAACACGATGGAATATCCCATATCTCTGCATTACAGCTTCAGCTATAGTTACAGCAGACTGGAAAAGGCTGCTGTAAGACTAGGAAATAACCTAACAGCTTTTCAGTAGAGTACAGTCACCTAACTCTCCTCTTCTGTTATAGTATCAAAGTCTCTGCAGTTTACATTTCAAAGACAAAGAAGGAAAAAACAGTGAGCTAAGGAGGTGGCCAGCATGCAGAGCAAACCTACGCGGTGCGGCAATTCTCCTTCTCTTTCCAGACATCTCAGAGGTCCCCCCAAAGCCCCAGGGAATCACACAGCCGTGAAAAGGAGCAGGACTGAATGCACCATGTGTACAGGCAGCGCAGGCACCACTGAAATCACTCTGCACACAGCCATGTCTGTTCATTTGACTTTTTAGCGCTTGTGACTCCCCTTATAGGAACTCATTACAGCTCATTGCAACAGCAGCCGCTCACCCTGTCGCATCTCATCGCGCACCAGAGGAGGCTGCCCTTTCATCTCTGTGGGTTTTTTAAGCTAAGCTTTAGCACATCAGGGGGAACGTCTTTGAAATCCTTACTGATTCCCACTGGAAACAGTGCCAAGCAAAAGAAATCATTTCCCACAGACATTTTCTTTCCCCAGGGCCACAGGCAGGCTCAGCTCAGCCCTGCTCACAATGTCATCTAGAAACAAACAAGCCCAAACCCCAGCTCTCCCTCTCTTCCAGAAATATTTTCTGGGTCTGCCCAGAGCCACAAAACTCTCCCATCCCAGCCCCAGCTGAAGGCACAGTGGTGGCAGAGGGCAGCAGCAGAGCTACCAAGGCAGCTCTGACAGATTTTGAAGCTCATTTAGCCTCAGCTTGGACATTTGAGCCCAAATCCTGTGCCAGAGCTGGGCAGGAGAAGTACCTGCTGGTTTGGTACTTTGGGCTGGAGCATCCCTGGAGTAGGGTGACAAGTGGTGCCCCCAGACATGGGCACCGCTCTGTGCACTGCTCGTTCCTGGGACGCAGCGGGCCCCGGTGCTGGAGCAAGTCTTCCTGTCACCCATCACCTCGGTATTTTTCGTTTTGAAGCAGCATTGGGAAGAAATATTTAGCTACAGTGAGGAGCCTTGTCTCATTATCTGTGTGGCCTTTTTGATGAATTATAAAGAGCTCGTGCTGCTTGCTAAGCGTGTTACAGATGCCATACCACAGGCAGAATTTTTTTGTATTTTTTTTTAGTGAAAGAAATATTTTCTAGAGGTTTGCTGTAAATTATAGAATGATGATCTTTGTGCAACATGGAGACTGGGCGCTTTTGCCAGCTTGGAAGCACTTGTACAACACTCATGCCAAGCATGTACTCCGGATTTTGTTTTAGGGAATGCGTGATCATTCTCTCTATCACGTCTACATAGCCTCATAGTCAAACCTTTTATTTTTTTCACAATCTTTAATTTCTCCTCAAAGCATCCCTGTGAGACAAGACATTTTATGATCCCCTTTTTTCAAATGGAAACTTTAAGATTTGTATGGATCATAAAGAGATTTAGGTACTTAAGTAGAAAGTGGAAGCCTAAATCCCACTGAAATGGACTGGAGATAAGCCCTCAATAGGACTGAAATGCTTTAATACTTCGCTAAATTTCTGCCTAAGTGATTTGCCCAATGTCATGCAGGACATTTGGAAAAACAGCTCGAAACTCCACAGCTTGCTCAATAATTACTGTCCCTGTGAAGGATGGAAATTTAGTGATTTTGCAAGGTCATTTGGGAAAACAAGACACACCTGCTGTGTTAGCTAACCCCAATGGGCGGCAGGTATCTTTGCCGGGACATAACGCATCAATGCAACTATTCTGCTTCCCAGCTTGTTTGGAGGTATCCTGGAAATCTCAGCACAGGACTGCATTGTACCCGGCCAACGTCACCTAGAGCAGGGCAGAGACTTGAGCCAAAATCCCATGAGTTCCACCCAGTTCCTTAACCACAAGGGCAGTCCTCCCCACGTCATCCCTCTTCCCTCTGGGGGGGTCAGCATGAATGAACGGTGCCTTTTCAAACACCACAGAGTGTTTGATGTGGTGGGGCCTGAATTGACTCTTTCAGAGTCCCTGAACGTCTTCCGTACTCATAGAAAAATAAAAATCTTCAGATTTTTTGTTTTAAATTCAGATCTAGTTACTGCTGAGCTCTAGAAGCAGCATGTACACACAGGAAGCTTTATGCCTCCCTGACTGGTGTCAGGCAGAAAGTAAATTATTTATGAAAGCGCTCCATGTGATATTTTATTTTGGATTTAAAGAGGCAGGAATGATGGGAAGGATAGTTAAAAAAAAAAAAAAACTTAAAAATGCACTCAAACCTGAGCCTTTTAGTTTTGCTCAGGATCAACTCCCTGCTAAGACTGGTTGCATAGAAGCATAAATTTTATCTCATCTCTAGTTACATGGATAATCCCATTCACTTCAGTGGAGTTGCTTCTAATTGCCACTGATTTATAGAGGATAAGAATCAGGGTTTGTCAAAAAACGTCTCTGGTGCCAGTGCTTCAGGTCTGAGTGGGTGTTTGCAAATGCAAACCCGCTTTTCCTCCCACCGTCTGATCCACTTGTAGCTATTCATTTTCCATGCACGAAATTCCTCAATCCGTTTCTTAAATTAGGAGTAGCCAGAGAGCCCCAACCAGCCATTGCTACTCAAAATAAAATTACCTGAAATACTGTGCTGCTGCAGAAGGACTAAGATCCCAAACAGTGGAATAAAACTGACAGTAATATCCCAAAGTTTGCTAAGTGTCATTTCAAATCAAATATTTCTAAGTGATTGTAGCTTAGAACAAAGCCCAACACCTTAACCGTCACCAGCAGTTTAACCTCTAAAAGCACGCTAAAGGCAGGTTTTTGAAGAGGACAGAGCAGAAGTCATTCCTTGAGATCAAGCCCTCTACCTGTCTGGTACTTGCATATGTAGCAAGCCTGGCTGGAATTTCACAGAGGAGTTAAATGATAAAACACCTCGATAGCTTTTTAGCATGCCAGGGTCAGGCCGCTGAAGCCAAGCCATGAGCATGAGCCTCACATGATATGATGTTGTGCATCAACTTGCCTACAATTTCAGGAGACCACTCCAGGCAGCAGATTCCAGTTTGCCTCTCTCATGACAAATCCATATTTCAAACCTGGGTTTAGATCCTTAAACCATGTGCTTTTGCATGATTCTCCCCCAAGCCCATGGATAAGCAGCAGGACTGTGCTCACACTGACTACAGAGTTACAGCTGCCCTCAGGTCTCATGAGATAGAATCACAGAATCATTTGGTTGGAAAAGACCTTTAAGATCATCAAGTCCAACCATACCTGTCCACTACTAAACCATGTCCCTAAGCACCTCCTCAACCCATCTTTTAAATACCTCCAGGGGTGATGACTCGACCACTTCCCTGGGCACCTGTTCCAATACTTGACAACCCTTTCTGTGAAGAAGTTTTTCCTAATATCCAATCTAAACCTCCCCTGGAGCAGCTTGAGGCCATTGCCTCTCGTCCTATCACTTTCTACTTGGGAGAAGAGACCGACACCCACCTCGCTACAACCTCCTTTCAGGCAGTTGTAGAGAGCAATAAGGTCTCCCCTCAGCCTCCTCTTCTCCAGGCTAAACAACCCCAGATCCCTCAGCCGCTCCTCATAAGACTTGTGCTCCAGACCCTTCATCAGCTTTGTTGCCCTTCTCTGGACACGCTCCAGCAACTCAATGTCCTTCTTGTAGTGAGGGGCCCAGATTATTGTGTCTTCAATAACATCTTCCTCTCTTTCATTGTCCTAAGCCAAAAATATTATTAAAATGTAAGGAAAGAAAGGAAGTTGAACCGTACGTCATTATACATCCTGCTACACATGGCAGGCTTTACACACACACGGCAGCAGTGCAAGTAATACACAGCCTGGAGACACACTTAAGTGTTTCATCTGGTCCCAAACTCTGGACCAATCCAAGATTGGTAACACCTCAGTGAAGGTTCCTGGGTTGGTATCACGTGCAACCTTTGGACTGGCCCCACCTTTGGGTTTTAAACCTCATAGTCTGTGACGTTTCACCTTGTTCAGACACATGGGTTTGTTTCAAGGCTTTCCCACAATATATTTAGTATATAATTATTCAACCTCCTGAGGAAAACCTAAGAGACTGGCACCTTCTTTTGGTCACGAGCACCAGCATCAGCAACCACTGTGCTAAAAAGAGCTCCTGCCCTTGACTTGGATTTGCCTTTCATTTCAGAATGAGTGGTGCAAACCACCGTGCAGAGCTTGCAATGTACCCAGCGAAGTTATTTCTTTTATTACAAAGCTTCTCCAATCTCCTGTGGAAAAACAGCTCTATGTTTCTCAAGCTGCTTTGATAACTGAGCTGGTGCTGAATCTTTCCCGAGTCCAGAGGATGTACACAAGTGCAGACCCTGCCTCACAGCAGATAAATGAACTACTGGCCTGGCAAGGGCCCTTTCAACCCTATGATAAGACGAGCTGCCAGGGCTGGAGTATCTAGCCGTGATGGACAGTCCAGCTGGATTCTGAGGACACAAAAGCCATATTTCCTGCCCCAGAAGTAATTCTTTGTGTCTACCTATACTTTCAACCACTAGTGACTCTTCAGAGTCCTGATCATTTACACCCTAGAACTGCACAGGAAAACTTTCTTCCCCCTTAAGAAAGGCTGCAATAAACTTTTATTAACTTTAATTTTAATTTCCACACTTACACATCCTTTAGTGTCCACTGTGACAACTGAACTGAGACTTCTACACTCAGAGGCCCAGATCTTACTTTCCTGCTGTGTTTTGCGCAGTCACGCAGACATTTACACTTTTGATAATTTAGGGCCATTTATTCCATCAAGGTGGATATGCCATTCTGTGCCAAATCAGCCCTAGGGGCAGGCGGATCATTCAGCTCTTCCTTCTCTACAACTTACCCAGCTACCATAAGGCAGATTTGGGCATGCTGGCAGAAATATGAAATTTCTACTGTAAAGGCAATTTTTTTGTAACTCAATAGCAGCTCTTAACCGTAGAATTGTGATACACATCCAGTAAGGAACAATATTTTAATTTTAAAAAATCACTAGCATTTAAAATAAGATTCTTCCAGTTGATGTGCATAGATTTTTCTTCCTAGTTTCTTAATTTATTTCAGTAAGATGGTGTTTATTTCCACTGCTGTGCTCAGATCCTGAATACAAAGATTTTGACGTGCTTGCTGCTTTCTCTTTTTTTAAGCTGCATAACGAATATTTACTGGCATGGTCATGCCACCATCTCAGCAATAAGGCCACATGATTTCATGTCAGCATAAAAACAAAAAAAGGAATGCTGGAGATAAACTTTTCTGTAACATTTCAGCAGCTGTTACCATAGTAATAATTCGTTTCACCAAGCCACCAAGCATCATTTCAAGGATTTTTCCAAATGCCCATAGAAGAAGTAGCAGCCATCAATAACCTTTTTCTATAAAGCCTCCCAAAATTGTCACAGACTTTTCTCTTATGTTATTTGCTGAAAGCAGAAACAAAACAATGAGGGCTAGAAATAACATCTCTATTAAGATGGATGGATGTGAGGAGAGGTAGACATGAAAAAAAAAAAAAAAAGTGCTGCATCTTTGTGTGCCCAGGGCCTAAGCTTCCCAAACAGTCAATGACGCCGATTGTCAACTTGAGATATGTCAGCACTGAGGCATCCAGGATCCTAAACAGGAAAAGCTTTATAGGTCAAAGCCAGCTCTTTTAATTGTCTGAAGGGCGTCACCTATGGGGCAGTATTTTGTAAAACCAAGCAATGTAATAAAATAATAGCATTTTTCACTGCTGGAAGTTTCTGGGCAGGTTTTGAGGCACGTTGCTAGGTGGACCACAGGGTAGAGGAGATCTGCCACTCTCCTTGTTTTCTAGTGCTGCAGAGGTCCAGATGTAATTGCAAATAGAAACACAGTCCTGGTGGCAGGAGGACTGAGATCCAGTTACGCTACTCACTTGCAGCCACAGAAAACTGAACCATCTACCTGATGTTTTTTTTTCCTAAGTTCACTGGGATTGCAGGGTTAGAGAAACAGTGGGGTGGGCAGCAGAAGGATCCGCAGGACCTAGCAATACTTGAGGAATACATAGAAAAAATTCCTTCCCAATTGTGAAAGTGGTGATTGCTTTAACTTTGTATGTCTGCAAGAATGACCATAGTTTACCGATCTGTCTCTCCAAGTCCCAGCATCTAAGTCGGCGTTTCTCGAACACCTGTAATACAGTTTCTGTAACCTCCTCCTGGGGCAAAGAATTACAAAGGAGAGTTGCACCTCCTCAGTTTAAAAAAATTCCATACATGCACACTTATTCTCAAATATTGGTTTTGTAATGTTCAGAAAAGTTGTTTTCCCATAAAAGTTTACTTCGCGCGAGTTCCAGGGCAGAGATATGTAGAGTTAAGTACACTCCTAACACATTCCTCAGGTACAAAGCACTCTCATTTTTCTCTTATGTTCAAACACCACCAGCACAATAGATCCTGGACTACAACTGGAGTACCCAGCAACTAGCAAGACACAAATAATAAATAGAAATATTCAGCAAAGCTCTGACCTTAGCAAGAACTTAAACATGCTTAAGCAAAAACACTGCTGAATCCAAGCCACGCTCAAAACCAATATCCTTCTGACCTGTTGTCAGAAAGTTTTTTTTTCAAGTACTCCTGATATCACAGGAGTTTGTATTCTGGAACTTGCAGCGTTAGTCATTTTTCTACATCATTTGAGGCACAGCGTAAAGCAAGCTGTCTCAGTGATCTTCATCTGACTGTCCAAGTCTCCTTTTTCACCACTTCAGGCTCACCCTTCTGAAAGTGTGGGAGTGCAGTGGCTCGCAGTCGCTGAGATCGGGCACGCGGAGAAGGTCAGCAGTGCGAGCAAATGGCTAATTCTACCATATGCGCCTGGAGTTACCTGCTGGGAATGAGCAATCCCGGAACCCAAATGCACGATTAGACCTCCTGTTGCATGTCAGCCTCTGCTGAAAATCTATAATTAAACTGATACAATGATAATGAATAGGAGATTTAAAAAGCAGATTCAGGAACTGCAGAGACATAGGGACGTGCTTAATTATATGAGCTTTCCCACTGGGTATTACAAAGCAGCTTCCACTGGCTTTGTCTAAAATGACAGAGCTGAGAAGGCTTCCAAATCTGCACGGCGGGGGGCTTGTCCTGGCCACAACCCAGCCTCATAGTATGGGACTGGGCTCTGCTGCCTTCCTACCCTCTGTCTTGCTCTGTACAGAAAGGAAAAACAGGCTCCTGTGGGCTGCACAGAAGCTGGCGCAGCCATAATAAACCCTAAGTTTGTGCATAACTTTCTGTAGGATCAGGGTTTTAATGTTTTCTGTATCCCCACAGGGGGGCTGCTTGCATGGTCAAAAACTGAGCATTAAAAAGGGTCATGAAAACAGTCAATGAAACAGAAAAATAGACAATTTTGGTTTAGTTAGATGAAGTATTTGTGCGATTGATAGTAAAATATTCTTTTTGCATCTGGGTGGGTTTTATATTTTTGCAAGAGTGCATTGAAATAACTTTCTAAAAGGAAGCATCGTTTCAAAGCAGGAAACAAAAATGCTTCACATAAAAACACATCAAAATTACTCAGTTCTCAGGCGGCAGATAGAAGGCTGAATTTGTTTCAAACAAGTTTTCAGTCAACCCAAAACTTCATTTTTCTGTCAAACAAATTATTAGCAAAAATAATTATTGCCCAGATAATGAAACTCCAGCTAGAGTCTCTAAAACTACAAGCGTAAGAAGCAACAGCCAGGCTGTACCACTGCAGGCTGGAACAGACTCACGACCTCTGCAGAAAAATGCAGATAGGAAACCTAAAATCCATTTCAACCAGTGGGTCACACACATACACCCAGCATTAAATCAGGTGCAGGTTAATTATTCACAAGCACTTCAGTGTCCATATAACATTAATACTGTGAGATATCACTGATTTTGTGTTACTGTAAAGATACCACATTAGACAGCAAGAAATAGTATTTGTAAACTTCAAGGCAGCTCGTATGCAATACTATTCTGTCAAAAGACCTTTTTCCATGTCAATCATACAGCTTCTGGGTAAGGGATAAGAAAGTTTTTTACATATTCATTCATTAGTGCTTACCTTTATTTGAAAAATTCATCCTTCACAATGTGTCATGTTAATATGCCATAGCATTTTGAACATTATTGGTTTTATGCTTATTAGGCATATCCTGCTAGAAGAAAGCATTTTAAATTAGATTAAATCTTATACATGTTTAATGTGGTGTTCTCACAATTTAAAATGCTACTCCATTAAAATAGCAGAGAGAGAAATTGACTCACAGAATAAGAATGTGAAAAGAATAGATCATGAGTGAAATGAATAATAGATTAACTGAATAATCATATTACATCCTATATGAAGAGTATAAATCACAGCAATCTAATGCTGTCACAGCAGAAAAAGGGAGAGCAGACTTTCCAGTACATAACTATGTTCATTATCCAATATGAAAAGTAAGAGCTAAGTGCGATTAGCATTAATGAGAGGCCATTTCATTGCAGCTGATGCCGGGTATCAATCCCAAAGCATATTGGACAAGAACACTCTTCTGGAGATCCTCTTTCCAATCTGTGGAAAGTCATTCCACCCTCATCCATCCTTAAACAGCCATGACTCTGCCCCCCAGCAAGACTGAAAGAACAATCTCACGTGCCTTAGAGCATCACTAACAGACATTAACTTTCAGTACCATCTTTCAGACAGAGCATCCGCTGGGACTTGACAGCCCTGAACTGTTCACAGGAAGTCGTACTCTGTATAACTTTCAGTAATGAAGACAAATCATTAAGAAGCCAAACCAAAGGCTACTGACAGCAGCGGAAAGATTCCCAATGATTCAAAAGGGATTTGATTCAAACTGAAAGTCTCCATATACATCTTCACAATATAGTTTTAAATCAGCAAATGTATATATCTTATATATATATTTGATTTGTTCACTTATATAATTGCTATGAGTACATATTTGAATCCATGCCTGCAGCACTAGGTTAGAGATCGCAGTGATAATTAGATGAGAAGAGCCAACATTCCAGTCACGACAGAGCAGGGCTCTTACTTCAGCCTATTATGCAAAGCCAATACACCAGGGAGTTAATTTTCCTTACTGTGCAGGATACACAACTTTAAGATACTTAGCTGAGTTAGAGTCCCTAGCAAATTTCAATGGCCCTTAGCCAACAGATTAGTGGAGGATGCTGAAGGCACAGTATAGGAAAAGTGGAATNCTCCAGCCAGCCAGCCCGCCCCTGATGTCCCCTGCTCTGTCACCTCATACCTTCCTCCTCAAAGAGCAGAGAACAGTCACGGTCACTTGGAAAATGGGATTCAAATACTAATTGCTATAAAAAATATGAAGAGCTAAACAACATGTGCAGAGAGACCTGCTGGCTCTAATGCCATTCACCACTCTGGCATTACCAGCTATTCAAATATGAAGCTTACAGAAGAGAGAGCTGATTAAAATGGCAACTGGCATATACAAAACAGGAGTTGCCACACAACAGGCTGTCTGTTAATGAGAAAGTAACATTTGTTAGAAGTTTCTAAAGTTGACCTTGTCGACATCAGATTGAGGGAAGAGGATACAAAACAGGAATAGCTGCTGGCATTAGGAGCTGATTGTCAGCTGAATTCAGCATCAGAAGGGCTCGCAGTCAATCTGCTCCATGCTCGCTGAGCACTGTTGGTAGGATGTGTTTAGATATCTAGGGACGTGTGTTTTGAGAGAGGGAAGAAAGCAGGGAGAGATATTGCACAAATGCCAAGTCGAAGACAATATCAGCACAGACAAGTAGGGCCAGATTCTGCCTTTCCAGCTGTGGCTCCACAGTACGAAAGGGGGAGAAGAGAAGCTCAGTGGCAGCAGACCATAATCAGGGACACTATCGAGTCTGGGGCTCCAAGAAACTTTCTGTGGAAGTAAGAGCTCTCTCAGGCATTGAAAACCACATTGTGAATGCTCGGTAAGCCTGAGCTGGCTGCTGTCAGCCTCACAGATACAGACTGTTTGTGCTTCAGGATCCCTTGCAGGTAGGTTTATACCTCATGCAACACAGCATGACGACCTCGCTCACATCTTGGGACCTACCAGATGTCCTCTGTCACATGAAAAACCATGGTGCCCTCTCAAATTCCAGATAAGATGCTCAAGAGAGATACTTCTGGGGGGCTGCTGCAGGAAATGATGATCGTGGTGTTCAATCTGACCACACTCAGCCACTAAAGCATCCTTTATGGTGCATGGCCACGTGCAGTATAGAGGAAGTAAGGCTGTCTGTGCAGATCAGTTTGACTTGCAGAACCTTCCCAGTCAGTCACCTGGAGTCCAGGATCACTCACCAGGCCCTGCACAAGGCCTGACATCTGTTGCATAAAAAATGTTTCCATCAATTAAGAGTCAGTGATTCAGAGCCATGACAATGCGAAGTGACTCAGTAAGGGACTGATTAGGAATGCAAACGCAAACTGCCACGTCCTTGCTAAACAGTGATTTTTTAGCTTTACAGCTTGCTGCATAGCTCACCGGACACCCATGCAACAAGAACAAGATTGTTCTGGCAGGTTGAGCTGCCAAATACTACCCAAAATTGCTGCCACGGCAGGAGCAAATTATTTCATAGCACTTGGTGCAGCAGCAGCTTTGGATGCAGATCTAGGAGCATATGCTGGTTTTATGCCAGCTCTCAGCATCTCACAGCAACAGGTCTCATAACTCAGCACCCCAAACAAGAAGTTTTATCCCTGTGATAGTCTCTTCCACATACAAAATTACCATTGCAGAAGTATATTCCTACTGTCAGGAGACCTTGTTTAGTGTAGTCTCCAAAAAAAGATTATAACCAAATCCTATTTTCCAACAGTGTAGCTGTAGGAATCGAAGGATGCAAGCAAGGTTTGTAGAAGGAGGAATATCCTTTATTATGCCCATTAATTTGTGTAGAAAAAGACCCACAGATACAGCCTGAAGAACATGGGTACTTGTTCAGGGCTGAAATGGGAGCAACAACCTGAGAACGAATTGTTTAGAGCTCAATTTCATTTTGTTAATTGAGAAAAGGATAGAACAGAGAACAGCCTCTGCAAAGACTCTGGACCACAAAGATATAGGACATGATTTTCCAAGTGCTGTTCAAACATATTGGTAAGACTGTTGCTCATCCGGATATTGCAGTTTAATATCATACTATGCAAAACATAATAAAAAAAGATATTAAAAAATGAGGACAGAACAGAAAGGAAAAGAGCAAACGTGACATATGTAATTTTATACTTGAGGCTTTAAAAGGACTGTTGCCCAAAACCTCAAGAACATAAAATACTCAAAAACTGGCTGAAAAAGTAGACAGGATGCGAATTGGGAGTTCTTGGGGAAAAATTCATGAGATGGCCAAGAGCCACAATACCACGATTAAGGAAAAGAACAAGTTTGGCTAAAAGCACATTCTCATTTAGCGCAAAGTGAAGGAGGCAATTAGGAACAAAAAGCCAATATAAAATGACTGAAAAGGAGGAAATCAATAGGAATTACTGTAAACAAAATTAGAAAAGATGAAATATTTATTAGGAAAGCTAAAAAGGACAGAGAAAAAGCCATCACAGGCCTGGCTGAGGACAAAGAGTTTAAAGAGGCAAAAGAACCTTGGCAACACAGGAGCTATACAGCCGGCAAAGTTTTCAATAACAATGCAGAAGAGGTAAAACTGTTCAATACATATTTCTATGCCATATATGAAAAAGGCAGTAGGAAAATTAAACATCTTCCAATCGCTGAGTAACTAAATAGGATATTAAAGATCTAGGAATAAACATTTTCAGGCAGTTAAGGAGAGCCTGCACAGAGGAGCTGGAGCAGAGTTAGATGAGATCTTTTCAATTTTTAATAAACCTTGACATCTCAGGGAAATCCATTCATTTTCACCAGGCTCATTTAAAGCTAAATTTGTGGTTATATATCTAGGAATAAGAAGTGTACCTATGCACAGCTACAGAATAAGGGACTATAACCTAGAAAGTGATCCTTAGATGTATAAACAAGTAAACAGCAAATAGGGAGGTAAACTTACTTCCATTTGCAGCACTTGTGAGACTGGTGATGAAATAGTCTATAATTCCCTGGTACCCCAATTTTAAAAAAATAATGTTGAAAACCAGGAAAGGCGCAAAACCACAAAATTTCTTAGAGGATCAGAGAACATGCCTGGTTTTGTAAGACAAAGAGCTCAAAACAGAGACCAAGAGCTGCCTGGTTTACAAGGAATGGAGACGTCAGAGAAGAAGAGGGAAAGGCAGAAGGGGAATAGTTGTTAATGAAAGGTTCCTTAATCTAGATGTGACGGTGCAAATTCAAAACAGTGCCCTGCAAGACATGTAATGTAGGGGATGATTAAATGTTTGAGCAAACACCTGGGAAGCAGTAGATTGTCTCAGGGTCATACAATCTCCCTCCCTCACGTGATGGAGAGGTGCTGAAGGCACCACGTATCAATCGGAGAGCAGCACAAGTCCTGCAGCTGGGCACACCACCTTCCTCTGGGTGGAGAAGAAGACAAGCCCTGCAGGGCTAAAATGAAATGGGCTGCTGGTCTACTGCCATAGAGGTTGTCCAAGTATGGCAAAGCCTTTGGGCAGCCCTTTTCTGATTCAACAGGACCTCATTTTAACAGTTAAGAAGATTTTGTCAAGGGCACTACCAAAGTACGATGAAGTCCATCAATACATTTGTACTTCCAATCAGCAAAGTGTCTCTAGATAAAATAAAGCCTGGAAACTCCCGGAGCCCAAGATTGCCTTTTGGTTTTGTGTTTGCAGAGGAATCCTGGCCCATTACAGTGGCACTGCTATCACAAATGCCCAAACCAAAAACTAAAGGGAGGAGAATTACAGATGTTCTTTAGAAGATGATGAGCCATGAATCCATTTGTGCATCTCTGTCAAACTTGACCTGAGAAAGCAGCTTGGAGGCAGGTGATTTGAATATAGGAAAACAAATCAAAATGGATCCAAACCACAAAAATACCAATTTGCTATCTCCTGAACAATAACTTAGTGGAGCAGGACACAAACAACTCTTCCCCCAGCGCTAGCCCAGCAGCGTGCTGCTCATTTATTCATTTCCTGGCACTGGGGCCTCAGCCTCCATGTAGGTCTCTGCCTCCTGAAGCACCTCTCCGCTTCTCACCAGCCATAATATTGCTCTTTCTTACAGCCGTGTCATGTTGAAGCAACTGCATTAAGTCTAGTGCTACTTTCTGCGAGACACAGGCAATAAAAAGCCGCCTGAGTTACACAAGCTTAACAATGTGTGGAATTGGTTACAGGAAGGCAAAGGACCCAAATCATTTGCCCTTACAAATGGGAAAACAACGAGGCTTGACTGAGTTTCTCAGGTTAGCACGTACGCACTTGATTCAGCGAAGAGGATACGCAGCCTGATGGCGGAATGATCGAGCCCAGGCAGCACCACCGAGTATTGGGCTGCCGTGATGAAACAATAAAAAGCAAGGAGAAAGCATGTTCTTCGTGCATTGAAAACTATATTTCATGTTTCATTATTTATAGCAAAACTTTCTCATGTCCTGACAAATCTGCAGAGCATTTCTTCGTGCAATTTTTTGCACGAGTTGGCAGGGTTCTGCCATGTTAACATTGATACAACTACCCTTATACGGACATCTCCCCAACAAACTCGGTCCAAGGATGAAAGACACGGCAGCTTTCAAATGTCCTACCTTGTAAAATTAAACTTATTAGAAAATGTAATCACCCTCTATCTAGTCTGTGTCTACTGGATATATTTATGCTCCCAAGAGGGGTTAAAACAACATTTTTAGCAGCTGCCTCAAAACGCAAATCAAATCTTCGTGAGATGCTACATTGATTTGCATATTATTAAGCATGATCCTTCCCCTCCGCTGCAGTTTTGCTTCATAGTTCTGTTCCTGCGTGAAGGTTGCCACTGGCTGCACGTGTGACACTTTCCCCTGTGGCTGCCTATCGCTAGCAGGGACGACGACGGCGCCATGCTAATGAGTCCCAGGGAGACAGTAACATAGCTGGAGTTGCCATTTCGGCTTTGGCAGAAAGGGAAAGCATTCAAATGCTTCTGGCAACTTTTGGATCTGCTGAAATTTAGTCAGTTGGAGAGTGTTTACACAATGTTAACATTGAACTGGGCAATTTCTGGCCCCAACATGTTACATTTTTATTTAATCAGTTTTGCAGCATACAGTGTCTGGCAAAGCAACACAGCGGGCCAGGTTTTAGGCGTTTGCTAAGTAGGGCACTGGGCACTTTGTCTGTCTCCTCCTCCCTCCCACCCATTTGCAAAGAGATCCTGCAGTATTTACCCGTAAGACTCAGATGGGTCTAAATAACGCCCGGCATAAGCCTTGGACGTCAGATTGCAGCTTGGAGGTGGGCTGTCGGGCAGAGCATTCACCCTGAAGAGGAGAGGCTCTGGGCAAGGACATGTGGCAGCAAAGGGTTTCAGCTACAAGCCAGGAGCATTTTTTCCTCCTGCTAGGAAACTGAGAGCACTGAGGGGAGAACATGAAGGGCTGACAAGCTGCACGCAGACTGCTAACGATTCACCAACGTGTGAATGAAATGAAGGCTCACACCAGACCAGAGGGCATGCAGCTGCTGCTCGGCAAGCTTTGCAGAGAGTGAGCCCACGCAACGTGGCGCTGCCGCAGCTGAGGTGCAAGGTCACACTTCTGGAACGAGTAAAAGCTTCGTGTTAAGTGGGAACAAGAGGAGCTGTTATGTGTATCAAAAGATGGATTCCAGTCTCATTTGGGGGGGAATCCAAAATAACTCCCTGGCAGACAGACCATCGTGCTCTTCCAGTCTATGGAGCATTTCTATTACCATAGTTAGTTTTCCTGCCATAATAATAGCAGAGGTCCCAGCCGTGACGCAGGTCCCAATTTGCTAGCACAAAAGGTCACACGGCAATTGAAGACTGGCTCTCCTGAGTGCAAATCTGGCCCCAGACACTGGGCTACCCACCCAACAGGTCCTCTCTCGCACCCCGATACCCTCCCACAGGAGAGGTAGACCTGTGCCGTAGCTGAAATGTCTTTTAATAGTATTTACCTACCTTCCAAAGCAGTTATAAAGCTTAATTAACATTTGTACTGCAAAATGCTTCAGGACTGTCAGATGCCAGGCACCGCAGAAAGCACAGTGTTCCTGTCGCAGACAGCACGGCTTAGCTTTGGCAAGCTGCGCTGCCACAGACTGAACGTTGATGAGTACAGTTTTGTTGCAAGTAGGAACAACAAGATATATAGTTTATATGCACATTTTACAGGACTATAAACTCAATTTTTCTTTGCTGCTTGCAGGCTGGTGCCCTGTCCTTTGTACATCTGCAAGTACTTTTATGATATGGCTTCCTAAATAACAACTTTCAGTCCCTGCACTACCTGGCACAAAGCCTTGAGCCTGTTGTATGCTGTATGGCTGGAGCCTTCTGCTGCCCATAACTCCCAAGACTGTAACGGCAACAAAAGTTAAAAGCTGCTTAATGGAGACCGGACAGTCACAAAATCGATTCAGAGTTGGAAAATTGTATAGTCCACCCCTTCCAATACTGCAAAGGGTGGCATCAACTATTGAAAAGTACCTCTAGATGCCATTTAAGTGGCCAGTATAAACCTCAGAGCACAGAAATGGAGACTTCACGTAGATTTCTCTGTTTTCCCATCAAACTAGCCAAGGGGAGCACTTTTGGCAGGAGTCCCTTCTGCGCCATCACATAACATTTTACCTGATAAAAGCAAGTATTAGCATAGGCCTGATCATGGAATCTCTACAAAGTCTGACATGTTTACAGTTCAAACAAAAAGCCAGCTTAAAAACACAGAGATGGATTCTGGTGAATCATCCATCTGTACACAGCACTGACGTGTAAAGTTGAACTTTTTTTCATGTTGGAGCTTTTTATCATCTTTTTTTCCTATCAGTCTTTTGAGGGGAAAAAAGAGGAGCTGAGAGAGAGAAATGTGATTCATTTTTACTAGAGTGAAGCAATAAAGCTCTTGTAAAGTGTGGTCACCCCTGTGCTCCATTTCAATAACAGCAATAACATCTAACCTGCTGCTCCTGCTGCCGTGCTCTTACCCTTCACATGCTAAGCTCCTTATTCTTAATCACAGGCTCCTATCGCATTTATAAGGCCATGGAAATTGTATTTCTTTCTCTTCTTTTTTTTTTTTGATCATTTGCTGTGATAAAGTGAAAAGCATTCAGTGAGTCACTGATAGATCATCGTCTCTTCCATATGCAATAGGAAGCTGCCGCTGGGAGATGTACCCCTGCAGGAACGGCAGTCTGTCAATTCTGCTTTGGAAAGCCTATTTCACAATGCTCTTTTTCCTATCAACTTCTCATTTGCAGTACACAAAAAGGAAGCATTATAACAACGCAATCACTAGATAAGTCAGCGACAATGTTGTTTCAGTGCTGCAGGTTATATACAGCGGTGATAAATAACTGCAGTATGCCACTGCGCCAGGCTCCATCCTGCCTTACCTACACCTGAGTCCTTGTCCTGATCCAGCTGCCAAACAAAAGTCAAATAAATCAAGGGCTCTGACCATGGGCTCACTGCAGGGCAGCCCTTTTCGGCAGGGGTCCCTGGGGGAATGGCGAGTCTCTCTCCCCACCACAGCAGGCTCCTACAGACCACTTCCACCATGGGGTTTAGCCATGTCTCATCCCAAAAGAGCTGACAGGGGCAAGATGTAGGCTCAGAGAGTCTCTTAAATCACTGCATCTGCTCCACCTACACGCATCACAACTGGAAACTGGCCCTAGCAAACCGAAATCGCTCCAAATCGCCACCAGCAACTGGCTATACAGCCTTGTTATTCTTGCTGGAAACCACAGATACACCAAGTCCAATCTCAACAGCATCGCTGAAACTGGGAGAAACCTGGAACGCCGAGAACCCACTGATGGAAACTGGTTTTACTCTTTCTCTTTGCCTTCCTCTCTAGCATTTCAAGCAGAGACATCACTTCTGTTTCCAGAGCTGTTTATCAAAGGATCTGAAGTATTTCTGTGGATAACACTGATGTTCCAAGGTGCTATATTGGCTCCTCTGTAAAATCCTTTTCTCAGCGTTGCTCAGGCTCATACAGTCTGGCATTACACACTTTGTCAAAAGCATTGTGCAAAAGTATTAATCCTCGAGCTGATTCACTTTGAGCAAGTGCCTGGAGGAAAGGCAGTGATTATGGGAAGGAAAGCTGAGTTTCATGTTTAGAAAGCAGCTGTTTTTCAAGCCACGGGGCATCAAACAACAATTCTCTATTTGTGGTTTCTAGGCCACTGCACTTCTGTTTCAATTCCTTTCAATTCCTCATATGACTTTACATACTGCTCTTATCTATTTTGTTTTTAAGCTCTCTAGAGACAAATACTTATAGTATGAAAAAAATCTCAGTATTGTGAAAATTTTCAATTACATCTTGGTTTATGAGTATTAAATGCCAACGATAACATGATCTGATTTCTGGTAATAAATATTAACTTTTGAAAGTTAGTTACCATCATTTTTTATCAGTGTCTACTTTGTTTCTCTTGAACCAGTCCACCGGTTTACAAGCTGAGAACTCAGTAGTTCACATTCTCCTTTGGCAACACCAGTGGATCCTCAAAGTAAATGGAATCGATCTAGCCTTCTTAAATTTATTCTCCCACTGTTCTCTCACAGCCTGTATCTTATTGGGAAAAATATCTTCACTTCAGCTATGGTATACAGACGTTACCACAGTACACGTGCTGCAGACTTATCTCAGACTCCCTCTCGCGTTAACGTACGCTGCAGTAACTCAGACTTCTTGGGAGGCTCTCACCTAGCAGAGGGTCCGTATTCCAGCTTTCTCCCTTGCTGAGCACAGGACTTCGTACTTTTGGAAATCTACAGAGAATTTTAAAAAATGATTGCTGACCAACTGCATTTATTTAAACCTTGAACTGTGAATTTATTCTATTGCTACCTGGAGACTTGTCTTCCGAGGTGGAAAGAGATTCAGTCATTTCTATGCAAACACGAAAACATGTATCCATAACCAACAAGGTGATGAAGCTCCTCCAATGTCTCCTCACCGCAAATACTCTTCATTTTTTGCACTGTGTTGAGTTTCCTTAGTTGGGAGGTGTTCAGTAGCAGTCATGGGAGACAATGAGGCGTTTAGAGTTACACTTCTAGGGATTTTCGTGAAGAGACAGAAGAGAAAGTATCTTTTTTGTTCCTGTTAGTTTATGTTATATTGCGGTTTCTTCTTTTTTTTTTTAATTTTAGCTAATCAATTTCTTACATAACTGATATTTATGCATTTTTCCACCAGCTCTAGTTCTGTGTATCCTGTTATCAATTCTGCACAATCCTGAAGAGATTTCCTCCCCACTGCCACCACCACCTGTCCCCTCCAATTAGTGTCAATTGCAGTGAAAATCTTTGTGATATTGAAACTATATTAAGACACATGTACATCTGTTTAGAAAGGCATATTATCTTTCCGCAGGAATAGCTGCCATTTCAAAATCTGCTTTTATTTTGAATTGGAACATGAAGTAAAAATTTTTATTTACCTGCAGAATGAGAATTTTGATAAAATAATTTGTTACCAATGAGAAATCTTTCAAAAGTGTCAAAACTTTATAAAATAAATTAATATTATTAAAGGTTCAAAGCATATATTATATTATTTAAAATATAAATTGGGATAAAATGCATGAAATCAAGAAAATAAAAAATTTATTTGTATTTATTCTGTTTTTTTCTTATCAGAATTCTTGGTCAAATACCAACATGTTCTAATTAATATTTAATCCCCATCCCCACCCCTCAAGCTATATTTTTTAGAGGAAAAACTGTTCCACTAAAACATTTCTAACTAGCTCTAGCTTGGGTATCCTGTTATCAGGTCCTCACGTTTTCCACTGTCCCCATTGCAACCTATCAAAAAGACAAGCTATATTTCATATCTTTCAGAAAAATCAGTAGAACTAAAGGTTAAAATAAAAAATGAAGGAATTAATTAGATTCTAGTTATAGCCAGTGAGAGTTAGACCCTGGCTCTTTGGACAACCATGAACTAATGATTCTCTGAATATCTCCAGAGTTTTTTTTTCTTTTGTGAAGAACAGCTGAACCATAGTGAATTGCTTATGACTCTACTTGATGAGATTTTTTTCATTAGTGGGCAGTTTCTTCAACACTAAAAGGTTCACTAACCATTGGGATAAGAATACTTGGTTTTAATTTCATCTCCTCTGAAGTGTTCCTTTTTTCGAAACAGTAATTAAGCTGCTACTTATATCTGAAAGCAGAAACGATGGAAATACTTTGACAGAACTTGAATAGAAAAAGAGGCAGTTGAGATTCTACTTAAATAGTGTATAAAACATCTGAGTGTTTGATAGATTTGTCATGAAATAGTCACTACAGAGTCTGAGCAGGTTCATTAACCTATAGTCCTCTACAACATCTATAGATGCTCAAAGCACTTGAATATATATGTGACATGTAGTAATACCTGTAGCATCCCTTAGTAACTTATTAACGCCTATGTAACTTCTATGAAATGTTAATAAAAACATGATGAAATGATCTTCAGGTAAACTTTTTGACTGCTTTCACATTAGGTTTGATTCCACTGATCAGGAATTAATTTGGTTCTTCTTTGGCAAGTTACTTAATGGTGATCTAAGGAATAGACATCACAGTATTTTCAATTATAAGAAATGTTTCATATTTTGCTCTTCTAAAAAGAAAGATCAACTAGAAATTCTGCACATGACACTGTGCATCACCCATTTTCCTAATCACAAATAACTTGCATAAGAAACAGAGTGGCCATTAATATTTCATCCACTGCATATTGCTTTCTGGATTTTCTACAGATTTTTTTAGCACCCAAAAATTCAGGTGAATGAATTACTGTCTGTTAAGATTTATTCCTTCACTAAGAAATTAAAATAATGTAATTAGAGGAAGCGAGAAAGCTTTTTAAAAGATGGTTAATTGAAAAGGTAGTTACCACCACAATGAATTGCCTAATTAAAATATTATCATGCACAGAACTAAGGAAATCAGTTCATGCCAGCCTACAAAGATACTTTCATCTTTGATAGCTATTCCTGCTGAGAAGAAGGAAGAGGCTGCCACTATTATCAATGTGACATGAGAAGCATAAATCTCTTTTTAAAAGCAGTAGGCCTGGGGAAGTCTTGTTCTCATACACAAATTCCTACCCATATAGCCCCAGTTAATATTTAGACTGTGTCCGTATTCTGTCAATGGTTTCCTTCATCCACATAAACAACTACTTTAAGGCATTCTTTTCAGTAATACATTTCTTAAGGGCCCTGCAATCAACCAGTTACTCAGTAATAGGAAATCTAATCAACCTCGGAAATATTTGCAAACCATGCAAATTAATGTAATGTGAAATGTCTTGGTTTTCTTAGTGGTACCAGGGGACACACACATCCTACCGATGTTATTGAGGTGGGTTTTTTTTTCCTTCTAAGAGTCAGAAAAATCATAGGAGTAATTTGGAGCTCAGAAACAGAACTGAAACGCTTTTTCCTGCCTTTAAAATTTTCATGCATTGCTCAGATTTTAAAAACTCATGTTTCAGAAAGAAGTGTTTTAAATGCTTGTCACTCAATTTAAGCTTCCTACTAAAGCTGAAAAAACCCTTCTATTTAGGAAAATTGGAGGACATAAGTATTACTTAATAGTTAATTTGTTCCTTTTATTTCCTCCTCTTATTTAAGCCAGATGTTACCTATACACAAGCAAGAAGTGGTCCAGAGCTGGTTAACTAGAAGATATATGTACTCATAAGTGCATATCAGAGTGGAAAATTACTAGAATTTTCTGCCAGATACTATGCAAGTCATACAACTAGCTATTTTCAAGCCCCCTGTTCTTCCCTCCCAAACCTGAGCAAGGCTTACAGCTGTTACCATGACTGATGTACTCAGCAAACTTCTTTTCCACCACCACCAAAAGCACTTAGAACTCCTGATGAGTGTTTCAAAGAATACTGGGAAAAGAAAAGTATTATCTGTGTTATCCACAAGGAAAGTTAAGCAGTAAAAAAAGGAGAAAAAAAAAAAAACAAATTACAAAAAAAAAAATTAAAAATGTGCAAGATGTTCAGATGGAGCCAGTTGTTTAAGTCTCACTATCGAAGGAATCTCAAGCAAAGAAACTGTCAGTAAGTCAGCTTGCAATTAAACATGTTAAATGCTAGAGCAGTCATGACTCAATTTGCTCTAGCCTGGGTTAGGTTTTTTTATATGCATCTGCGCTGTGATTTTCTCTGTTGTCAGTTAATGCTTATTCTTACCGACACTCTGACTGGGGAAGAAGAGATCCACCACGGCTTCCTATCAGTTCTTTCTGGATTTTTATAGTCAGAATTAGGTTAGTTAAACTGCCTAAATCGTACCACTGAAATCATTGCTTTCAGCAGCCATGCTTCTCAGCCGCAGAGCTCCTGGTCAGGGGCTGAACTTGGTCTGGGGCAGCTCTAAGTGCTTCCAGCAAACAGCCAGGGTCTCTCCACTCCCGCTGATGTCTACTCAAGCAACATTACTTTGTTTTGGTTATTAATTGTGATTTTCTAAGCTTGGACCCATCATCAAGCTAAACTGCTTGTAAAAGACAAAGCATCTCTGTTCTGAACTCTTCCACTGATTTGTTCAAGATGGTAGAAAATCCAAGAAAAGAAGAACTAGGTAAAAGCAGTGCAGAAAAGAGGACACACGCAGACCACGCAACTACAAGTAAACTGCAAACATGTATTTCGCAAAGGATAAATAGAAAACAATGGAAATAAGAAGCGGAAGAGAATACCTTGCTTAAAGAAGAATAATTCTGCAGTTGAATAATCCCTAGGACTTCATCTCATTACAGATCTCAGGAAATAAGATCAGACTGAAAAGAAAAAACCATGCCTTTATGCTGCAACGCAGCAGACTTGCATCCGCAGAGGAGCTTGTAAATGAATAACAGCAACCATCAGCCGGTCTTGGCCTTCCAGTGCAAGCAGATGCGTTGCTACTTGAAAAGCTTCGCTGCACTGTACCTCAAACACAGGTCACATCTTTCACATAGGAGATCACCAGTCCTTCAGCACCCAGAGATTCCAATTATCACCTAGCTTTCTAGTGCACAGCAATATGACAGAAGGAAATGACTGACCCCTCTATTCCGAAGTGACAGAAAATACTTATTCTCAGTGCTGATGACTGCAGACATGCTGTGCAAACTGGTGTAGTGTCGATATTATTCTTGCACTACCCAAGAAGTCAACATCTCAGCTGTTACATGAATCTCTGCCAAGTGCTTCATCCAATCTCCTATAGAAATTCATGAATATGCAGCAGCCAAATCTCTTTTCCTTTTGACATTGTGAGGCGACAGCAAACGAAAACAAGGTTTTGCTCTTCTTATAAGACTCTTCACAGAAAAATAGAACAAAATTACAGATGTCCTTGGATAGGGTTGAAAATTTCATAAAATTTCATTTCTATTACAATTCAGTTACTACTAAATGAAAAATAAATTAAAAAAGAAGTTCCACTTCTTTTACAATGGAAATTAAAAATATTCTAGTGTGATGTGTGTAAAGACATGCAGGAAAAGAATGATCTTATGGTGAAGGCACTAGACTGCATTGGCAGAAAGCAGAATTAATTCCCTGCCCTGTAGAATACTACATATATCATGCTGGGTCTGATCCAGAAACCTTCAAGAATAGAAGGAGCCTACATATCTAGCAGGGAAGAATATAACTTTGGATTTCACCATGCCTCTTCTCCCTGCCCTGGTGCAAGTTCTTTTGTTAGGAGAAAACGAAAGCATTAAAACGTAAAAAAAATACAGTACAAATAAAATTATGCCCTTTTTTTTCTGAGTAATTCTAAGTAAATGATGAGATCCTTCTCACTTGCTAATTGGTTTTTAAAAAAAAAAAAAGCTAATTACAATGGACCTTCACTAATTCACATAGTGTTCAGGATAACCATTACAAATTACTTGCTAATTAGCAAAATTCAGCAAGGAAACTCACAGAAAAAAGCATCAGAAAATGTACTTGCTTCATTTAGATCGTCAACTATAGTTTATGGTTTCTTCAATTATTTACAGTGTGATAATGCTCCCTATTATACAAACTAATGTAGCACATTACATTTTGCAAGAATAATGAAATCTTAATTTTGTAAGAAATTTCTGCTAGAAGGACACTGTTAATAGGTAAAAGAAAAAGAATTGCACCCCTAAACAGAGTTTAGGGGTGGATATCATGTAGCACATCTTCAAATGGGAACTGGAAGAGCAAATTCAGACCCCAGCACAGCAGCCAAATTTCCAGGTATCCTTATGCTGAAGAGAGGTCATCAGCCTTCTTGCACAGGCTTATTTTTCCTACATGAAAAAAGTAACTAAATGGCAGTAAAAATTATGAGATCCAACAAAGAGGAACTTTAGGTCGTATTTTGAAGTTCAAAGATATATCTTATTTACATTGAGGATTTTTAGGAAGTTTTTATAAGTGGAATGTATTTATAGATTCTCATCATCCAAGACACAGCATGAAATCTGACTTGAGCCTGGAAAATTTAATTACTGGGATGTAAGAAAAGCACAAGAGTCTGGAGAGAGCCATTAACTTATGAATCTACT
The DNA here is from genome assembly GCA_013401315.1 of Balaeniceps rex. Lineage (NCBI taxonomy): Eukaryota > Metazoa > Chordata > Aves > Pelecaniformes > Balaenicipitidae > Balaeniceps > Balaeniceps rex. Next base: position 83,226 of record VYZW01019825.1, read on the forward strand.
CTGGCTGAGAGGCTGGTGAGATTTTTTTTTTTTTTAACACTGTATTCTTCTTACACATAAAAAAACCCCACCCCAAATACTTCTTGGAAAGACCCAGTGGAGACTGAAGTTGTTCATACTCAAGTTGCTTAGACACTTCATTTGTCCTGAGAACAAATTATACAAGTATAGTTGGGACTGTCAAGGCAAATTAAATCTCTGAAGCATAATGGACGTATTACCTTTATAATACCCCCATAAAAACTAGCCAGAGCAAACCCAAGATAAAGAAACAGATGTTTAGTCTTCAGTTACAGAAATTTATATTTATTTCAGCTGTTCCAGAGTTCTCACACACATTTCATTGGAGACATTTCTTTTACAGCTAACTCCTTGCACTTCTAATCACTTGTTTACCGAGAAGGAAATAAACCCAGCATTTTGAAATATCAAAAGAAAACATTTAGACTTTTCCCCTCTTTTTTTCTGGCAAAAACTATTTCCAAATAACTTTAGCAACCCAGATCCTGCATTTTGCAGGAAAAACAATATTGGTAGCTGACATTTTACCAAAAAGGCTTCTGAAGTTATTTTATATTCACCTCCTCTACTAACAGCGTGAAGGCAATGAAGATGGGAAAGCCAGGCACTTCTTGGCCACCACAGCGGTACAGTGATGGTACAACGACATAGAGAGAAAATGTGACCCAACTTTGCTGTTCTGACAAGGGTTAGGACATAAAAATGAAAATTATGCAAAACAGCAGAACTATATTTCCTTCATTTGACAAGCCTTGATTTGCATTAAGCAATGACAGCTTGAGAAATGCACACAGCAAATGTCTCAGTAACCGCATTTAACCAGCGAGCAACAGCACGATGGCTCAGTAAGGAAAGACTTAACTAAAAGTTATAGCATAGTAGAATTGTCATTTGCTTCCCTGGAATAAGAACAGACAATTTCAGATCCATAATATTGGAATAAAAATAATGGTCCAGACAGAAACACCGTTACAGCTGATATACTGAGAAAAATGGTGCTGTAACAACAGGACTAGTTTGATTCTCCTACTACTCCAATGCAGTCCAAGAAACAGAGAGTTATTCTGGAAAATGAGGGGTTAGCCTTTAATTTATATCAGTAAAAAAATTACATTAGTTAAATCTGAATATTAAACCTTTGCTCAGAGAATATATACATGCAACTTGCACCAAAAAAACAGAAAACCCTCTGAAACTGCTTTGGTGCGAACGTGTCTGGGCACAAGCGTTGGAGGACCATGCTGAACCAGAAAGACTCAGCAGCCCCCGGGGGGAAGCATGGAAATACAGATTTGTAGTGGAGCATCAAGTCAAATGAACGAGTCTCTGGATGGCAAAGAGCAGATCTGTCAAGTGAAATGCAGTTTCAGCACAGCCAAGAGCAATTCCTAAAGGGTAGCACTGTATCTCCCTCTACGAGCTTCCTCCCTCACCAAGCACCCTCCTCGCAGCATTTACAGAGCCTTCGGACAAGGACTAAACCCATCCTTGATGACCCCATCTGCTGGTGGGGGATTTGAGTCGGGGGCGGGGGGGGAGGGGAATAAACAAATAAATAAATAAAAATGGAGAGTAGTCAGCAAGAGCTGATCAGATTAGGATTCAGCTGTGGTGTCTGGACCATGAACCAAACCCATTCTAAATTATGAGGAAAGTGGAGACCGTTCTCTTTTATTCACAGCCAGAGCATCTGATTTCGTAGCTTTGGCAACAGAGTTGGGGAGCAACACAGCACTCCAGCAGTCTGTGCATTAATGAGGGATGTTGGCACTTCACGTGGAAGACTTGATAGAGAGGGAGAAAAAAGTTTATCTCACTCCAGCTGGCTTTTCATTCTACTGCTCCTTCCTGATAAGGCTTATTCATTTCTACCGATTCCAGACAGCAGCTGAAACAAAAACTGATGCCGCATAATTGACAACGGCTGGCACGTACGACAGCAGCAGCCTGCTGGGTCACTCTAGCGATGCTACACCCCTACAGGCACAAAGCAAAGGCACACACCTGCCCAAGAGTCTTCTACCTATGGCTGCTTTCTTCTGGAAAAGTAACCACAGCTGAGAAATCGAAAGGTAAAGGTTAACAGAGATTGATTAGATACCCATTTAAAGAAGAGAGGGCAAAGGGTTCAGCTGTAAGTACCTCTCATTTGATTTCTGTCCCAATTTCTTTCAATATTGTCATTTTTTTTTGATGTAAATGCTTCATAAAAGATTAAATGACCTATACAAGGGCCAAATTGAGAGCAGACTGGGCACAGAAGTCTGGAGTACTCATATAAAGTAACTATACTTCACAGAGTACTTCCTACAAGACATTTCTACCTGCAAGTCCTGCTGCACCTATGTCCTCAACACATCACAACAATCTTACCATGGAAGCACCTACCTACCGACCAATCTCCCCTTATTATAGCAACCAGTCACCTACCACTTATTCATCATCACAGATGCCTATAACAGACAAAGAAAACCATTCCTGTCTTTAAGACAGACCACACCTCAGATGCTTAAGTACTTACACAAACATGTTTGTTTGCAAATCAAGAAGTAGAAAAGGTTCAGAGGTGTGCACAAGCAGATGGGTAGGAACATCATGTCGGGAGGTAGGACTCCCAACTCAACACTACGTGGGCACTCACACAACAATGACTGAGCCGGGCAATGACTGATCCAGGTAAAAGAGCAAGCACATCTATAGGGTTTCCTTAGGGGGGGCTGTGAAGGCTTCTTCATTGCCCCTCATCTTTCCTTTTTTTGTTTCTTTGTCACTTGCGGGGTTTTTCTTTTTTTCAGTTCCACATACCTATGCCCCCCCAAGATTTTGTAAAGTTGAGTAAAAACAATGCTCACTTTCATTAAACTTTTTTTATTTTCAGACACTTCACTGTTGCAAGTTCGCAGCATGTTTCTTACTCTTTTTTTTTCTCATCTAAATCTTCCAGAAACAGAAGACTGTTGAGAGTGTGACAAATATTACTTTCCAGTCTCTTTGTTCTTTGTGGATTTTTTTTATCACTTATTTCATTTTGCTGCAAACAGCACCTTTGTACCTTGGACAAATTCAATAACCGTGACTCAATCTCCAACCCATACTGAGCTGTCTTCTGTTTCATCTTGCCTATTAAAATCAGCACATAGCGTTTGATGAGTGGAGAAGGGCCTGATTCCAGCTACAGAAACTCTAACCAAGCGGAGGGGCACACAAGAGCCATGAAGAGCCGCTGTGTCACACAGGGCTGCACACGTCAGCCTGTGTGCCTTTCAACACCAGCACTTTTTTTGACACTCTTCCCAGCTCTGGTCTCTGAGAAGCCTCCTTCCGTAATTACGCATCCCCTTTTAACTTTTCTTTCATCAGTTGGGAAGGATGACTCTCACTGCCTGGTGCTTTCACAGTCCGCTGTCCCCCTGCGCCGGTCATGTCACTTGCCTAAGTGACAGGAGTGATATTTCGCTACGGCACAGGTCCTGTTCTATGCATTAAATGTCAGCAGTGGGGTGGCGAGAGGAGGGGTGAAAGAGCACTATGGTTTTTATTACCCAAAGCCATCATCCTTTCAACAGCAGTCAAAGGGGTACCTGAGGGTTCTCATTGTCATGGAGGTGATTATTTCTGCTGGATTCAGTCCTAGATGTTTGGGGGTTTGGTTTAGGTTTTTTTTTTTTGGCAGGGGTCAAATCCCCCAGCCCAAACTGTGCAGGTGCTGGGGAGAAGCCCTCCCCGCAGACCTGTGCGGGTGCTTGCAAAGAGAGTTGTAGGCAATAATGCCACATAGTCACGTTCTCAGCAAATATCACCCGCTCTTTCCAAAAGCAATTCTTTGTAGACACTCCGATATTGCAGTTTAGCATTTTTAACTGTATGGATACTAGCAGGTCTTACAGTGCTTTTCCGAAACCTTCCCCTTAGTTCCTGCTTCTCATCTGAGGGTCCCAGCAGGCTGTGGGGAGGGCCATACAGCCCCGGGGCTAGCAGACACTGATCGACATTTACCACTCAGCCACTTGCTTGCACACACGGTGCCACGGAAGGAGACCACTTGTGAGCAGAGCCCTTGGTGGAAGAGGTGCAGCAGCCCAGATCCGGTGCCCACAACACGCACATTTACGGCTACACACTGCACACCGCTACGCTCCACAGCACTGCTGTAGCCAACCTCCAGGCTTCAGCAGCAATTGCACAGTCACATACCTCATCTCTTAGGCCGGTGCCAATACAGCTAATTTAAATTGGTTAGTCATCCTTCCTGTTTAAATAGCACAATTTAGTCTTCAGTATTTACAAAGACTAACCACGCACTTACAGGAAAAAAAATAGATGTTATTTTGGTTCTTGTGTAATGATAATAGAGCAAGTCTAAACTTCACATCAGTTCCATCTGCACGTAACACCTTTACATTTAAAAAGCCCACAGAAGATTTAAATATGAAAATATGTGGTGTTGGAGCGCCATGGAGAAGCTGAAAGCATGCTGTTGAAGGAAGCTGCATTTAAATAAACACCAGCGGTTTATGTACTAATAACCTTGCTAATAACTTTCCACCTAAAGGACAGACGTATAGTAGCAAATAAATACTGCATGAGTTCAGGTGTTTGGAATCCCTGGCTGGGCAGGGAGAGGTGAGTAAAGTCTTCAAAATCTGAATCAGAAACAGGTAAATATCATTTCATTATACCCTCACCAATATTTCTGCTTAGGGGAAAGAGATTTTCATTATCACAAAGGAGTATCAGAAGAGTTTCAGTAGGATTTGGGCACTAACTCCTAATACCACTTTTGACTTTCAGTGGACATATAAATGGTTCATTCAGCTTTAAAAAACAATTGATCATTTTTTTTTTAAAAAAAAAAGTCTCATGACAGACAGCCCAACGCAAAAATGGTACTACCTTTCATTTTCACGTGCCCGTGGGGGTGTAGAGACTTTCTGCTATTCATAGTTGTACAGCATTTGGTTCTACAGTTGACAATAATCAAATAATCCAGATGGTTTCAATACTGGGAGAGGTCAGAACTGTTGATTGCACATGGCTGTTGTCCATAGTGAAAATCTGACTCTCAACACCTTTGGTTTGGACAGGAGAAAGGTAAGGCGATGGCAGCTAGGAGCGTGCGCTGTGGCATGCCAGTCGCTCTGAAATCACAGGTGACACAAGATACTCAACGTCTTTCTGAACCCCAGTTAAGCTACCATTACATTTAGAGAAAGAATTTTTAATATTTATACATATACAGTATCAACTGTTTCTGTTATATTAACGTTACAGCTTTGTGGCTTTACAATGCTTATTATAAAAAAAAAATAATGGTGATAGACAACATTTGAAGAAGCCTTTTCAAGCACAGCACTAATGAAAGGATAAAGAAAGGATAAAAATTGGACCAAAAAAAAAAATTAGTGTTTTCAAAAATCTCCCAATCGGTGAAATCTGTCAAAAAAACCAAACAAAGGTCTACTAGCTAGGATATTTTTTTAGGTAAGCCTAATACATATTCAGATATAATAGGTATCTCTCTTAAATTATAAATACTGTTTAGAAATCCAAGAAAGGGTATGTCCTTTAGTGGCCTCGCAAGTTATTGTTATGGTAGCCTAAACATTACAGTAAATATTCCACAAAAGAGTAATCAAATGCTACTTGATCATCTGATTATTATTCCTTCTAAATGTTAATGCATAAGATTTTACAGCAGACTACGGCTCAGGCTGCAGCTGGAGTATTTCTAGAGTTCTGCAAAGACTTTGACTCCTTTCAAGAGGCATCAGAAAACACAGAATTTACTCATCTAATTTCTAAGACTGTGTCCAAGAACTGCTGCAGCGTGTAAAGAAGAGAAATAAAAAAGACAAAGGCGCAGCTAACAAGACACAAAATGAAACAAGAAAACAGACTATATTAGTAGGAAGGGCAAGGTCAAAGAAAGTCAGTCTGCTACTCAACAGGAAAGAATGTCTCAATAAATGATGCTGAGCAGACCAAAGCATTTACTCCTCCTTCTGCCTCAGTCTTCACTAAAAAGGTTAATTGTGATCAGATGGGTAACAAAATCGATGCTGGCGCAGAGAGATGAGTGTATGAACTATGACAAAAATCAGAAGAGATCGAAGAATACTTGGCTAAGTTGGAGGCTTTTATATCTGTCGGTCAAGAAAAAAAATAATCAAAGGAGTATTGAGGGAACTGGTTGTACAGTTTTTGGAGCAGAAGCTGAGATAGGTGAGAATCCAGATTGCTAGAAAACAAACAAGGGAGTATCCAGGGATTAATACATCATTCAGTATGCAGAAAAATACTGCATACAACCAACCTGTAGGAAACCAGAAGATGACGTGAAGATGAGTAATAGCCAACATGGATTTGTGAAGAACAAATACGTCAAGCAAATGTAATTTCCTTTTCTCCTACATTTCTTAATGTTGTTTTACTTGACAGTTCATAAGCGACCCTGGGAAACATAGTCCAGATATACGTACTGTAGCCTGGTCAAGAAAACATACTGTGAACAATATACAATTGAACTGGGAGGGTGCGCTGAGCGGCTCTTCAGCAGATGCTGCCGTTCAGGGCTTTTGTTGCAAATGGATACCTTGGAGCAAGAAATACTTCCCAACATGGATTCCTTGTCAGCACTCAGGAACACTTCATTAACTGGTAAATGTGCTTTCAGATTAATTGGCTGTCTTATTTTAGTTGTTTGGCTTCTCTCAAGACCTGCGTTTATGTCTTCATTTGTGAGTTTATGAGACACATGGGGAAGAGTTACAGGGAGATCTCTCAGTACAAAAGGCTCCAGTTCATACAGGGATATAATGTTCATCATCTTTAACAAATATGCAGTGTTTCAAAGTCACGTGCATGAATGTTCTCACACATGTGATGTCACATGAGATGTCATCTGTTTTGATGTAGGTTTCCTAGCTGCAGTCGTTAGGGAATGCAGAGCAGGCAGTGGAAGTCAGAAAGGTATCACGGAAGTTTCCCATGCAGTCACTCCTCCAAAATAAATTCATCTGATATCCTCCTGACATGATCTCTGGGGTTGTTGAGTACCCTCAATTCAGCTTAGGACACTGGGCAGCTCCCAGCCCTCAGGGTATGTGACTCATAAGAGGCAGTGAATGAGTTTTCCAGTTCAACAACTGCATTAATACTTCGTGCAGTGTTGGCGAGTTACCTGCAAAATGTATCATCCTATTTGAAACAGAATATGTAAAAATGAGACAAAGCATGCCATGACTTGATGTGATTGCTTGTATTCTGTAAAATACGTTCACATGAAGGCCTATGCTCACAGTCAATTGCCGTGTGGGCTTGCCCCTCCAGAGGATGCAGACCTGCTCCCGGCGCCGGCAAACCCTCTTCCATAAACATTCCATAAGTGAGGAGGCAGTGTTGCAATCTCCTCAAACCCCACTCTTAGAGACCTCTAAAGGCTGCTCTCTGGCTTCCTCTGGAAACATTGGTTAAAGCCCTTTTGAATATTAAGCTCCGTTTATTTTTCTATTTAAGTATTTAGGATTGCCAACGCTTTATAGGCTTTTGAAAAATCTCATCCTCTAGATACACTTTTCACAGTGGAAACTGCTCTTCTCTGAGGGTTGGCTATTTTGGGGGTTTTTGTTGTTTTTTTTTTTTAAATCCAACTTCTGAGGTGAAATAGCATTTTCTCCATTAAGAAAATTAATTTAATACAATTTAAAAGAAATTTGGAGTATTTATACTTCAGTTTCCCTATAGTTCAGCATACATGCCCATAATTTAGCTACCCTCTAGACCTATTTTAGAAAGTTTTTCTATTCGCTAGGTAATATTTTACACAGTATCACGTATCAATGTATTGATACATTTTCTATTGTTATATTGGTACTTAATTATTTTTTTCCCCTCAGAAGGCAAATGATAACTCAGGGTGCCTTTTCATCACTTCACTGTAGCTTCTTTAGGCTAAATGCACTCCATTCTTTCAGACTGTATTTACAAATTCTAGCCCTAACCATGTTCTTCCAGACTGATGCGATTGCTCTTCCTGAACTTTTGAAGACCAATTTTATCTGTGCTCAAAGTCTCAGACTCCTTTTCTTTTTCACAGGCTTTCACATAAAATTACTCAGAAACATGGAATGAACAGAACTTCCAGGTTTCATTATAACACCTTACAGAATACAGAATCATAGAATCATTTAGGTTGGAAAAGACCTTTAAGATCATCAAGTCCAACTGTTAACCTAGCACGGCCAAGTCCACCACTAAACCACATCTACAAGTCTTTTAAATACCTCCAGGGATGGGGACTCAACCACTTCCCTGGGCAGCCTGTTCCAATACTTGACAACCCTTTCTGTGAAGAAGTTTTTCCTAATATCCAATCTAAACCTCCCCTGGTGCAACTTGAGGCCATTGCCTCTCATCCTATCACTTGCTACTTGGGAGAAGAGACCAACACCCACCTCGCTACAACCTCCTTTCAGGCAGTTGTAGAGAGCAATAAGGTCTCCCCTCAGCCTCCTCTTCTCCAGGCTAAACAACCCCAGATCCCTCAGCCGCTCCTCATAAGACTTGTTCTCCAGACCCTTCATCAGCTTCGTTGCCCTTCTCTGCGCTCCAGTGCCTCAATATCCTTCTTGTAGTGAGAGGCCCAAAACTGAACACAGTACTCGAGGTGCGGCCTCAGCAGTACAGGGGCATGATCATTTCCCTCATCCTGCTGGCCACACTATTTCTGATACAAGCCAGGATGCTATTGGCCTTCTTGGCCACCTGGGCACACTGCTGGCTCATATTCAGCCAGCTGTCAACCAACACCCCCAGGTCCTTTTCTGCCGGGCAGCTTTCCAGCCACTCACCCCCTAGCCTGTAGTGTTGCACGGGGTTGTTGTGACTCAAGTGCAGGACCTGGCACTGAGCCTTGTTGAATCTCATACAATTGGCTTCATCCCATCGATCCAGCCTGTCCAGATCCCTCTGTAGAGTCTTCCTACCCTCAAGCAGATCAACACTCCCACCCAACTTGGTGTCATCTGCAAACTTACTGAGTTTGAACAGGTTGAACTCCAAATGAACAGGTTGCCTCCAAGACATTACTGGGAGTAGAGAAACAACTAAAGACTGTAAGGCAAATGAAGCTTTATGGCTGGTAAATGTAGACTATAATGGTTACCAAGCAGTTTGAGAGAAAAAGTATTTTCAATACACATTAAAATAAATTCAAACATGTTTCTGAATACTGATATCTTTCATTTGTAGTAAGACATGCAGAAACCATTTCTATTTTATTACACAGCAAGGATTTTCACATAATTAGATTAGCTTTTTTCTGTATTCAAACTTCCTACTAATTGGTAGTGTTGGATATTCCTAAATGAATAGCATCAATTTTCTTTATATTTATGAGGACATGATCGTATGTTTTATACTGGGAACATTCCTTTTACAAAATAAATGAAGTCCCAGGCACAGGTTAATGGAAGCTTTGCCACTGACTTCAAAGGAACCAGAATTTTACCCACAGATCTAATGCAAAATCCTCAGAGGTTAACGAGAGTCTTTCCACTGACATCAGTGTGGTTTGAACAACGGTAAGAGTTGCTCTAATTCACTACTTTAGACTCTGATGAAAACACTTAAGCATTCCTCTAAGTGTATGCTTCAATGCTTTCCTAATTTGGTTCATATTTATCAGTGATAGGGAAGGGAACCAGATATTTACTTTCAACCATCTTTACTTTGCTCTATGGGCTGAATATGAGAGTAGATTCTGGTCATATTATATTTTTGTAAGGTTGGTTAGAAAGACATCTGGGAACTTTCATTTACAAGTGCTTTAATCTTGTAAGAAATTCCTCTCAACTTAGTTATCTCGTTTCTAACACCCTAATTCCTGGAATGCGTCATTATATATGCTAAAATAATAACTTATCCCTTGATTATTTCTTTTAGAAGGAATTCTTGTAGAACTGTCAATGCCATGTAAGAATTAGCATTAATTACCCTGAGGCATTTCAGACCAACACTTGTTAAGCAGATCTATTAAAATCAATGATGAATTTTGAGTAAAACCTATGAGACTTATACATGATACATTAAGTATAAAAGTTTTAAATTGCTCTTCCTCCCCCTCCCAACCCAGCCCCCAATGAATATAATGTTTTCAAGATTCAAGTAGGACAGCACTGACTAGGAAACATTATCATGTTTAATGACTAGCATGCGAAAAATAGAACTGAACTCCAAAATGTTTTCTTACGAAAATTATGTTCAGGATCACATTTTAGCCATGCAAGAGAAATTGCCATCCTGTTATTTACTTGTAGGACAGTAGCAACCGGAAGTCCCAAGCATGACTGGGAAACCTGCATTACCGGGTATTTACATACATAAGTCCATGTCCTTATCATTTATGATCTATATAGACAAGATGAAGTACCGTTATCTGCTTTCTACAAAGGTGAATCAAGGCACAGAGAGATCAAGTGACCCTCTGCAGTTTGCACAGGAAGACCCTGGCTGAATGAGAATGCAAATCTTCAAACCCAGTCCTAAGTCCTTTTAATCATAACAGTGTCCATCTTCAACCATTTTGTTCCCAAAGGCTTGCAAGAATAAGCCTGCCCAGTAGCTGTAAAAGACCAAATATTTGGAATACTGCCAAAGGAGCAGAGCCAAGTCACGAAACCTGCAGAGAACGGTGCCACTCATTCCCCAGGGTAGCAGCAGCGGTGTTTGCTCTGATGGTAGGCTCAATCTCTTCCTATAATTTCTATTTATTTATAAGTCCTCAATGTTCTAGCTATCCTTTACAAGCATATTGCTTGGACACATCAGATCATCGATACAGTTTGATTAAACGACGTAGAAGTGGGGAGTTTTGCAAAGGCGGTATGGCATGTAATGTTTACTCTTTCCCAAATCGAGGCAGTAAGTGCACGGGGAGAAACTCAGCAGGTCCTGGAGATGCAGCTTCTATGAATGAAAAGCCTCCATTCAGCCAGGCAATGTTATTTTGTCCCAGTGCAAGACAACAACTCCCAGCTCCAACCGAGTTCAGAAAACAGCAGAGACAGTGCCTTTCCCAAGGCAACAAGGCCCCGTTTCTGCCCTGCTATTCAAACCCTTCCCACATGTTGTCTGCCAGAGGTTGCTGAATGCTGACATAATATTTTTCTGCTAATGATACAGTGGTGTTATTGCAATTGTCCTTCTAATTCCCAGCAGCAAAAAGATTTAAATCGCAGTAGTGACAACCTCTATCTAGAGCATTTCTGAAGTATATGAGACTCCTTAAGGTAAGACTAGAGCAAAGAAATGTCTGCAAAGAGAAAAACAATGCAAAAATTCTACTGTAAACATCATCCTTGCCATCTCTGGTTCTGCCACCCAATGTGGCAGACGAGTCACTGGCAGCCATTGGAAGAATTTCACTACTAGAGAAGAGACGAGACTTCCATCCCAGGCAGCAGCAACATGTACTGAAAACTCAACACTGAATTTCAAGAAGAGTTGTGACAACTGATCTCCATCTTACAGCATGTGCACTGAGACATCTGACCTTTGATGGGAGCTTCTAGACATGCCTGAACCACACAGATAGAAACGCAAGTCATAGTCAGCAACGGCACAACGTAGTGAAGTCAATGAAGCAACTACTCCACTGGCATATCTTATAAGTCACTTGGGTTATATTGCATTAGTCACGCTCCTGAGCGTAAGTTGGTTTTGTTTTAATTTAGAAAAACTATCACACTTATTCCGCTGAGCAGGAGGGGGAAGCATTTCTGCCCTACTCTAACCTTATATAGTGATAGGCAAAAAACATAACCATATGTCTGGGGGAGGCAGTTGGTAGCATGTGGGCTGTGCCGAGTGAGTATTTTACTGGATTTGTGAAGTCCTCAGGACACTAGGCTCTTTGGGCCCCATCCAGTAAGAAATAATTGGAGAAGAACCCAAGTGCAGCTCAGAAAGTATTTTTTTGGAGCTTCAGTGGTACAGAAGCGATGTTTGGGGATTTTTATTCACTTTTCTAGATCCGGGACTTTCCAGGGATCTGTGCAATATTCCAAAGGACTTGAAGACAAACAGTTCAAAATGCTAGAACATGACAACCCATTTTCTAAATATAATGCCAATTATGATAAATGTAGCAACATTTGGAACAGAGATATGGTCACAGAATTATTTTCCAGAAGCTGGAGAAAATGCGAGTTTCAGAACGTTTATCTTTGTACAACAAAAAATAATCTGTTGCATTTATTGTCCTCCAGCTAGAAATTAGATACTTCTGAGTACCTGGGCCTCAGCCCTGGCTAAATGAATCCTAGAGTAAGGTGGCAGAGGGTTTACCATGCCTGCCACCACAGGTACCGCTGCACCAGCCTCTCTGAATGGCACCCAAAGAGTCACGTGCACTGAGCGAGGTGCTGCAGCATTCACCGCTGCTGGTGGTTCCCAAGCAAACAGAGCTGGGAAGCCCGGATGTAGGAAATCAAACACTGAGTACTCCACGCATTGGCAGAGAGGAGCTACTAAGCATGCCAATAAACACATTTCCATTTTGAACCGCTGGGATTTTTTGCTTTGCAAGCACAGATTACACATATGGGGAAAGCACTATTCTTCTGTTCAAAGTTATTTTTCAATAATTAATTAATAAAGCTAAATTCTCTGTATATAATGAAATGGAAGTGTCATTTAAGTAGACAGCTAATTTTTTTACGGTGTCACTCGCCAGCTCTTCTTTGTGGCCATCGCATCCTGATTTCAGGTATGTTTTCTGGTCAGTCCGTTTATTTATTTTTCTGATAATACAGCTCTGCAAAGATTTACATAATAGCATGAATGTTTGCTGGTAACATAAGCCCTGTGTTTCACTGCAATACCTCAAGCAATTTGCTGACAATATTTTTCTGCAAAATTAGATATAGAATTTGGAGCAAAAAGCTGCTGCCTTGACAGACACAAATTCCCTTGTTACTGAACAAAGGGTTCCTCTTTATTTCGTGGCAATAATGAACCAAGAAGCTTTAAGGAAGGGAAATAACATTGGAAGATTAATGATGATGAACCGATTTGGAAAAACTCCAGCAGAATTGAAGCTTCCTTCCCCCCCTCCCCCGGCCCCTTCCAGTATTATTAATGCAAAACAAAATGAAAAAAACATCTACAGAAAAAGGCTAAGAACTCCCCCAGGAAGATCTGAAACAATGAGACCCAAACAGAGGATGTGAGGACGCACAGCTCCAAGCAGGAGGAAAATGCCCAGGTGGATTTCAAGGCTGAGAGTGATCTTCAGACAGCTGGAGAGAACGTTTCAAGCAGACGAGGCAGAGACCTCGGCTGTAAGAGCTCAGCGTGCCACAAAGTGCCTTTGCTTCCTTTTGAAGATCCGAGGGATCTGTGCAGAGGTGGTGGAGCAGGACTGGAACACGGGAACCCAGCCCAGTTCTCTGGAGTATTGGAGGTGCTACTTACAAAAAGGAAAATGGGACTGGGGGGGGGGGAACAAAACAAAACCAAACAACTGGTCAACATTTTCCTTTTGAAGCTGACACATGCCAGAACAGTTTTCAATTTAAAATCACTGTAAAAACGCAAAGGTGATTTTTTTTTTTTTTTTTAAATTTGGCACAAAGTTACCTGTATGTACTTAATACTTACTTTTACAGAAACACATACAAGATACATAGGAACATAATTGCCACATGTAAGAGTGATGCTGTTGCACCAAAATCTGAAGAGGAGGGATGGCAGAACAGAGCCAAGGCTGTGAAAATGAATGACGGACCTATCCCTTGTTCCTGTGCACATCCCACAGGAAAAAAAGTTACCATGAAGAGGATCACTACAAGAGAAACCATAGCACAACTTTCTTCTCTTCTATTTTTCCACCACAGCATATGCTTTCCTGTGATTTACAGTTTTCTTTTTGCTCTTCCCCCCGCCATCTCCCACAGCCTGGTGACCACTGTGTCTCCCTCTCAGCAAAGCCAGCTCCTCTTGATAGACCCTCCAACTGCATCATGCGCTTTCACAGTGAGTCCTTTCTTCTCATCTGTGGAAACTAATCTGGGGCCAGTTTTCCTCCTCAGAGATGCCTTTTAACAGAATTCAGAGCTATCTCATATCTTCAGGATAGAAAGCAGGCTGAACTCTTCAAGCCAGAATTCAATGCTATTTCAAAGCAAATATGTTCTGTTTGGATAATTTTCTCCCCTCAGGAAAATATGTCAAAACAGTTAAACTCATGAAGAAATCCCCCCAACCTGGGTTTCGATGAAACAGTGTTTTTCCAGTCAGTTCTGCTGCCAAGACTATACTTACTCCGATCACATGCTCCTAATGATATTGAGCCTTCTGGAACAGACGCTTTTCTTGTTCCACATGAAATCTCAGATCAGACTTTTAAACACACCCTGTTCTTACCTGCCCTCCGAAGCTCCTCTCCTCACACCTGTAAAACCCTCAGATGGAGTTTTCTCAGGAAATGGGGAAATGGAAATCACAAGGTCAGACAGGTTTGCATATGGGCTACGATTTGGATACAGACAAAATTTCATTCAAGGTTCTTGTCCATCAGTGCCCGCTCTCATTCATACCTTCACACGTCTCTCACCAGAACAAACAAAAGCTGGAATAATTGTCCCTTCATTTAGCAGTACTCCTAGCAAGGCTCATACATTTTTATGAGCTTTCCTAAACATAGATGCTACTCAAAAAGCAGTAACCGCATCTGAGGATGCTTTGGGATGCCTTCAAAGGAAAGGGGAGATAGAGGACAGAGGGGAAACAAGAAGAAAGCATAACCATTTCAAAATGTCTCCACAGACTGTCATTACAGTATCATTCTTCCAATGCCAGAATCGTACGTTTGCAATTCCAACTGCTGTTTGTATACATGGTGGTACCTGAAGGAATTATGTCCTAATATTGGAGGGGGCTACTGCATCACCTGAGTACCCTCCTGCTATTTTTGGTTTCACCACAATCATTCGTTTATGCTGTGACTTCAGCAAAGGTACTTACCTTGCGTGGGGATATTAAAAATATCAGAAGCATATGATAATGGCACAGTTTCTGTTAGCAGAGATTTCCTCCTGATCATATGTTATACATTGCAAGTATTTATTGCACTTTCTGTAAAATGCATTAGCTAAAAAGAACAAATAAACCAATTATTACACAAAATTTTCATTGCAAAATCACCTGCTATGCTACTAATGTTAGCGATGCCAAATTGTTCTGTGTAATTCCAAGAAAATCCTTCCAATCACAGAGGTAATACCCTCATACTCCTATTTAACTACTTATTACTGTTGCTTATGGTCATGGATATTTAAACAAGATTATATAATTGCATGGGTATATTCCCTTTTATTAATTGTGAGCAGACACGTATTACAGATACCAAGATATGTAGCCAGCTAGCCAAAGTCTAATTAAACACTTGCTATCTAATCATGTTGTGGAATAAGAAGTGGAATACTGCAGAGCATTTTGATGAGCACACAATTGAAAGCAAAAGCTACATAAACATGAAAAACACAGGATAAAACAGCAAATTAATACTACAGAAGATCACATGAATCTATCACATAGATGAGTGCAGAATTCAGAAAAATGCCCAAGCCAATTGCTTGCTAGAAAAAAATGAGAAAAACAAGAAAGTGAGGTAAGTGAGGACCTGTCCCAAGCATGCAGAAAATCTGGAAGAGCATCAGAAAAGAGAGGGCAATTTTCTGTGCTCGTCTGTCTTTGCCATTCCTCATTCAGAGTCCTGCTTCCTTCTGCACTGTTCAGGGGATCAGGGAAAAGAAAAGAAAACATGCAGCGACGCAGATATCATGAGATACACCAACTCATCTGTTTTGGTTATCAGGGAAATCTCAAAACAGTAGCAGAGGAGGATTAAGACAGGGAAAGGCTTGGCATAAGCCACAGCTAATTAGAAACATGGCAGGGAGAGCTGGTCATACATAATTAACTTGCTGAAACTCATAGTGCCAGAGTGCTATGAGCCAGGAGTCATGGTCCTACAGCTCCTCAGTTCACACCAGTCAAAGTGGGAGGGCATGATCCTACTACAGTTGCTTTCTCCCTTTGCAGGAGAGAACTGCAAACAGTCAAGCTGAATCAGATCTTGCAAGAGCCTTTAAAACAAGTAACTAGAAGTCTTCTGGCATGCAGGTTAAAAGGTGAAAAAAGAAAAAAACCCAAAACCTGCCATCACTGATGAAGTTTATCTCAGGAACAACACGTTCTGTGCAAGGTTGCCAGCCCAAGAACAGCTCTCTGAGTGGTGTTACCCACCCAAATTAACAATAAAAAAAGTTGGAAGAGCTCCTGTAGAAAGGGTTGACATATTTGAGAGGCATCAAGGTAGCAAAAGATTTTGAAACGTGACAATTTGGGGCAAAGCCAGGGATGAATGAAAATTGCACACTGAAGTTACAGCTCTCAGCAGGTGAATTTTTGCTCATCCTCCACAACTTTTCCCCAGACAGTCTAGGAAGTTCAGCTTGAGCTCTTAGACTTTGTTCTTGGCCCAACTCCTATTGAGTTCTTAGGATTAAGAGAGTACTTCCAAATTCTCTATTGAATAATCACATTTAGAAAGAAAAAGCATTTCAGGAATGGCTTAGTGTATGCAATGAATAGGAAAGAGAGAATCAACCAAGGATAATGAAGTCTTACAGGAGGTCAAGAAGTGTAGAGATACACAAGAGAACTGCAAAAAGTCAAGCTGAATCAGATCTTGCAAGAGACTTTAAAACAAGTGACTAGAAGTCTTCTGGCATGCAGGTTAAAAGGTTAAAATAAAAAATTAATTAAACACACACACACAAAAAAAAAACCAAGGACGTTAGGCAGCAAAGACAGAGATGGGAGATAATCCGCTCACAGCCACTCAGTGCCTCCTCCTGAGGAGGAGCTGGTCCAGCTGCTGAGGAGGCATGTGGACCACTGCGCCGCTTTGCCCAGCCCAAGCGACCACAACACGCTGCTGGGCTCAGGAAGGGCCACGTTCCCACTGACCTGTTCCATGCTGGGCTGAACTGGATTAAGTCCCACTACGAGTTCTCTGGAAAGTGAGAAACACCTCGGATTTGAGGACAACTTATACTCAGACAAATGCAGAATAAACAGCGTGGTTGCTTGCGCAAGCAGCGCACCCAGCTCATTTACCCAGGAGTCCTTTCCAGCCTTGAGCTCTCAACTTTGAGAAGTGACGCCTACAGTAAAGGCAAAGAAACTGAACCTCTGGACAGCTGCAGTTTCATCCATACACAAAATTACTGGTGTGCTTTATTTATTTATTTAATGCACATACAAGTCTACCATGTCTCAGGAGACAAATTGAACATGACGGACCCTCCCCCAGACTGCAATTGAAAGCTTTTCATGCCTATATCGGTAAAAGACGTGCTGGTATCAACCATTCACATCTCAGCACAGTTCACACACACAGACTTGCACTGCACAGACTACATGACGTCAGACTAAAAGTGTCTCGAACATCTTACGTAAAAAAGAGCTTCTAAACTACCCCTGGTTAAGGCAGGGCAATAGCAATTTCAAATTGTCTGTTATGCGCTGCCTTTAATTCTAGTCCTTCAGCAAATTTTCTTTAGTCGCATCCACTATAAAATGCATGGCATGTTCCTGAGAGTCTTTCAGCTCAGCTGTGCCGGCTCCTACTACATCAAAAATAGAACCTGAAGTAACAGAACCTAAAAAGATATAAACCTCCTTTATTGTGTCTACTTGACTATATTAGCAGATGGCCATGCCTGAGACTATAAAACGCATAACAAATATTCTCTTTACAGGGGGGAGGAGTGCCTTTCAATCCACAGCATTAAAACAAATAGCTTCAGTGTACCACCAGCACCAACGCCTTCGGTAGGAACATTATCTCAGAGAGCTTTGAAGTGGCCGACTTCTCTGTGCTCCCCTCCCACCCCAGCCCGCAGCATCAGCAGGCTCAGCTATATCCTAGAGCATCATTTAACTTGTTACAGAAGAAACTAGTTCTCCCGTGCAGGCATGCACATGAGCTGCACGCACATGTGAGGAAGGAGACACGTGGCCCTTTTTGCCTGTGAAAGCTGTGCATCCCCGCCTTGTGTATATACACACTCGTGCAGGAGAGTGGCCCTGCGCCGTTAATGCTGGCAGCTCAGCCACCGTCAGGAGGCAGGGGACGTCTCTGGGACACAAGCTGGGAGTTTGCTTTCAACTGCTGTTCAGTTTATTACCATCTCTCACTGCTGCTGTGCAGGATATGCCCCTGAAGGAAAAAGGGGCAGCTGCTTGTGCATGGAAGCATGTTCCAAATCAGACACAAAGTACGTGTTTATAAAAATAGTACAGCCTTCTCCTCTTGGGACAGGCTTCGGTTTCAATGCTCACAGCATCACATCTCTAGGTGATACTGGTAGCAGGTACAAAGTTTGAAACCATTGTAATGAATGAGATGCTTTGTTAGCAAAGGCCAAAGCACGGTTAGGCACCACTGGCAGCAGCAGAGGGGACAGGCAGAGTGGGGACAGCAGCACAGCTTGGAAATAATTCACCTTTCTTAATAATGGCTTAGTGTGAGATAAGTGTAAGCTGGGTTCCTCTTTCCCCAGCTATGTACAAAACACCACTGAAAACCCTCTGTTTCATCTACAGTGGCTACACCATTATTTTGGCTACCAGAAACAAATTAATTTAGAAATACCGTTACTGCATTTAGTAGCTGTACTTTGAGCTTAATTCATTAATTCTACCCTAAATGCCATGTTCCTTCCTCTGACTACATCTCCATAGTCCATCCCATTTCCATCAGCTGGAGAGAGAGCATGCAAAAGGAACACAAGGAGTGGGGCAGGGCAGTTAAAAAAAAAAAAAAAAGCCCAAGCTGCAAGTACTTTGAGGGATTTCAGGTTTTTGCTGAAGCGTTCTTGGAGTTAGAATCATAGAATATCTCAAGTTGGAAGTGACCCATAACGATCATGAAGTCCCGCTCCCTGCTCTTTGCAGCTCCCCTACCTAAAACTAAACCATATGACTGAGAGCATCCTCCAGATGCTCCTTGAACTCTCACAGGCTGTATTGGGTTTGCGTGGCAAGGTTTTGGTAGCTGGGGGGCTACAGAGGTGGCTTCTGTGAGAAGCTGCTAGAAGCTTCTCCTATGTCCGATAGAGCCAATGCCAGACGGCTCCAAGATGGACCTGCTGCTGGCCAAGGCCGAGCACATCAGCGATGGTGGTAGCACCTCTGGGATAACATATTTAAGAAGGGGGAAAAAAAAAAAAAACACCCAGACACGAACTGCAGGTAGAGTGAGGAGTGAGAACGTGTGAGAGGAACGTCTATGCAGACACCAAGGTCAGTGAAGAAGGAGGGGGAGGAGGTGCTCCAGGCGCTGGAGCAGAGATTCCCCTGCAGCCCCTGGTGAAGACCATGGTGAGGCAGGCTCTCCCCCTGCAGCCCATGGAGGTCCACGGTAGAGCAGATATCCACCTGCAGCTCATGGAGGACCCCACACCAGAGCAGGTAGATGGCTGAAGGAGGCTGTGACCCCATGGGAAGCCCATGCTGGAGCAGGCTCCTGGCAGGACCTGTGGACCCATGGAGAGAGAGGAGCCCACGCGGGAGCAGGTTTGCTGGCAGGACTTGTGACCCTGTGGAAGGGACCCACGCTGGAGCAGTTCGTGAAGAACTGCAGCCCGTGGGATGGACTCACGGCTGGACCTCATGAAGGACTGTCTCCTGTGGGAGGGACCCCACGCTGGAGCAGGGGAAGAGTGTGAGGAGTCCTCCCCCTGAGGAGGAAGGAGAGGCAGAGACAACGTGTGATGAACTGACTACAACCTCCATTCCCTGTCCCCCTGCGCCACTCGGGGGGAGGAGGGAGAGAAAATCAGGAGTAAAGTTGAGCCTGGGAAGAAGGGAGGGGTGGGGGGAAGGTGTTTTAAGATTTAGTTTTTATTTCTCATCACCCTACTCTGATTTGACTGGTAATAAATTAAACTGATTTCCCCAAGTCGAGTCTGTTTTGCCCATGATGGTAATTGGTGAGTGACCTCTCCCTGTCCTTATCTTGACCCGCGAGCTTTTCATTTTATTTTTTTCTCTCCCCTGTCCAGTTGAGAAGGGCAGTGATAGAGTGGCTTTGGTGGGCACCTGGCATCCAGCCAGGGTCAACCAACCACACAGGCTCTGACAGTTGTCCATGAGCTTTGATTTTTTTTAAAAAATTATTTATTTATTTAAATCAAAACACAACAACAGCTTTTTTTTCAGGGGAGGGGGGAAGGCATTTCTAAAAACTAAGCAAACCCATTTCTGAGGAAAAACTACAATAATTACATGATCCTACAGACACCAGGAGAGACAAGACCAGACCTCCTCAACCCCTCAAAGCAGACAATCCACCAGTAAGCTTTTCTCTACAAGGTTCTTCAGCACCAGGTTCATTTTGCTATCAAAAACATAAATACCAGCTTTGATGGATTGTTTCAAACAGATGTTAATGCCTACATACCTCTCTCTATATTGGCACTTTGCAGGAGCACAGCTTCTTCATCCAGCTGAGTAAGCCCTCAGGGCTATTATATTATGAATTGACCTTTGAGTGCCATGAGAAATGTTACCGTCATTCCTTTCAGGGGTGTTTGGTTTTTTTCCAGGAGGGACAAGGGAGAGAGAAAAATCCATTCTGAAGCAGTAAGCTGCTTTCACAATATAAATGCATCTTGATGAATGGAATTTTCATTACAAATGTGTCTGACCTTTAGTAAATAGACACGCTCCTTTAAAAGCCTGCTCTGATATCTATTAAAGACAAGGGAAAGACTTGCAGAGATTTCAGCTGTAGATGCATCGGACACAAAAAAAATGAGATAGCATTGGGTCTTCAGCTTGCTATTTAAGACATTTTCATTAAATTTTAATATATTCTTAAAATTTAATATTATACAATCAGTATGTAGTAATTCAATGTCTTTGAAAAAATTAAGTGTCAATAAAACCTATAGTAGGCAGATAATTTTCCAGATTAATTTTATTCTTATCTTTTTCACAAGACTTTATTAAACTGTATTCCTCTCTTTTCGTTAGCTATTTTTATGGTAAGTGAGGTAAAAGAGAGCAGAGATACAAATCAGTTCTTGCAACTCTTGCCATGCTGCAGATCCAGAATTTTTGCAGAAACACTTTCTTTTTTATCTGAGGTGTTTGCATGCAAAATGGATTTATGCATGCAAATGCACTGGGCAGCTGTCAGTCAGTAGGAAGGAAATGAGATCTTTTGCAAACACATTTGTAATTGTAATTGTCAGATTTGGCAAATGAGGGAAGTTGAGCATCATCAGATCTCCACATTACATATGATAGCAAGGTAAGTAGTTGCTCTCTGGTTTTTTTTCAGCTTGCGTACACAAGTTCTGTCCCTTTAGCTGGAATTAAATGCATGCACTGAAGAAACACACTGAACCCCTAAATGCTTAATCTCAATAACCAGATATTCTCAACTGATGTGCCAATTTTCTAGACAAATTCTTTGCCACTACTGAAGTATCATTAACACATTTTGCTCCCTCCCAAAGCACAGATTTGGCGAATGAGTAATTCTACCACTTTATGGCATCCACAGATTTTGTTCAAAACATTGACAGCTTTCACATAGTCATTCCCACTGAACTGCAATGTATTGCTCTTTAAACAGCATTCCTTACCACTAAGAAATATTCACAAAGATATGCTACCTACATAAATATTTAAGTTGGTATTTTATATCTCCATCCCTGTATTAACCAACACAAAAGAATTGTTCATAAATTACAACCATAAGTAGCACTGAAGGTACCTGAAATCCTGGATCAACCTGCTATTGCTGACAGTCAACCCCTACTTATAAAGGGGCAAGGTGTTGGCATCACTTTTCATTATAAATCCCAAAACAGCGGAAGTAAACAAGTAGCTAATATACATTTTATGTAGGGATTACAAACCACGGATAGCAGAAAGTTTCTGATGAGGCTTTTTACTTCCATTAGACACGTCAACTTGCTAAATTTTTTCAGTAGGACTGACTGCAGTTTTTATAAATCTCCATTAGGAAATATTTATTTCATCCTGGATGAGTCAGTAATTCAAGTGGGATGGTGAAGTCTGAGCAACCAATGCTGCAATAACAAACAGGCTTGAATGTCGGAGGGGGGCAAGGCACAGACTTGAACCAGGGTGTCTGAGCCTCACACCTGCATTTTCCTGCTTGGCAATGTCTCACCCTTCTTCCACTGCCCTCTAGTGCTCCCCACTGCTCCCAGAAAAGCCCTTTAAGAGGTCTAATCAAAGAAGGATATTGGGAGAGGGAGAGGGGTGGAAGTCACTATGAGTTCTTGGGGCACGAAAACCCTTTCCTACTCAGCTCCATATTAAGCTCTTAATTTTAAGCACTGCATCCAATAAGCTGTTCCATAGGTGGTAACGATGATGCTATTTTAGACCAAATTATTCTGCCAACTATCCTGGAGCAAATCCAAATTAATTCCACTAAACTCAGCTTGAGTTGTTGCAGATCTACGACAGCGCAGTGAGAGTTTCACAGACCACATGGTACCAGCAGACCACGTACCAAGCACAACAGACCCAAGGCTGAGATTCAGCACGTGGGGGACCACAGCAGAGCAGCCCTTGGAGCTAAGTGTGCTCTCTTGGCCCTGCCACCTTCTTGGGGTAATCGGAGGTACAATATTTACCAAAAAACAGCAGTAAAACAAAATAAAAAAACCCCACAGACTTTCCTTGCCAACTGTCAAAGCTGCCTCTCCTGCACAATCACTTTGCCTACACATTGGGCCTAGGAACCATCCATTGTTTGAGAGGAGGAGACCTTGCCAGACCTTCTCTACCTCCTATTTCCCGAGTCTCCAGATGGGGCTTACTGGGAACAGGACTGCAGTGGAGCCTGGTTTCAAAATCGGCTCATCTGAGGAGCAGCAGCCCATTTCTTATTGACCTGTTACATGACACCCAAGAGAAGCATTTCATCTTGGAGACTGCACTCGCCCTCCTTGTGCAAGCCCATCGGCTCATCTCCTTAATGCCCATGCTGCCAAAGCAAGAGGAAAAATACCTCAACTCTCCTGCCAGTGCTGAAACTGCATCGGTGCAAAAGCCATTGGGAAATTCTCCAAGCCCTTAAAACTTTATCTTGGTCTTCAACAATATATTTTCCTTTTGAGTATTTTCTGACTTGCCTGCTCCAGTCAAGCACCCACACAGAATGATAATAAGGGAGCACAAAGAGAAGAGCGCAGAACCAGGGCAAGTCTGTCCCAGCCTGGAAGGAGCGAGGAATGAACCTGCAAGCTGGAGTCAAGCTGGATGTCACAGGCACAACTTCCCTCATAACTTGTTCTTCCCAAACTGCGGTTCATCACATGAGGTGAGAAACTCTCGCACCAAACCCCCTCCTCAGTCACAAATACGCAGGGAGGATACCAGAGACTCTCTGTGCTAGTGGATATAACGCAGATATCCCTTTGTCAAACAGGAACTTGTTTTCTGTGCAAACTGAAGCGTAGTGTATCATGGAAACAGCTCAGAGATTTTTAGACATGAAAACGCATCAATACAGTAAACTGGGGCACAGAAAAGAAAACTAAGCCAGTGTCCAGCAGCATTGCATTTTGAATGCACTAATTAAGGGACTGTATTAACTGAAGTGCCATTAACTCTGCTCCAGCTGACGTTGGTAGATGTATCCCTGACAAGGCTCGTCCTCTTTACAATGGCTTGGTGGTTTCACTACGTATCAGGCAGCTGCCTCAGGAAAGGCAGCCTAGCTTAATTCAAATAAAAGGCAAAACTCTAAAACAATATTGCCTATAAAAGTTGATTTTACTCCAGAGCAAAATCTACACTGCTTGAGTGTCAAACCAGACCAAGGTCACCCTCCAAATGCCATAGCAAAGGACAGCCATCAATCAGCAAAGCACTTTTATTTTTAAAGGGTATTTTTAAAGTGTCTAGGAGAAAAGCAATTAATGTTAAAGTCCATATTTACTGCACCGATTTTAACCAAACTTATTACTGTATAGGACAGCGCTGTTTGTTATTTGGATACAATTAACTTTTGGCAAAGGACTGTTAAACACATTACAAATTTCGTTAAGCACAATCCAGCAGACGTTACAAACTGTACTTCAGAGTTAGCGACAGACTCTGAGAGTCATTTGGCTCCAGACACGAGGACTTCATTCAGCTCCTACAGAACTCGGTGTGATGGGAGTTGTAGCCCGGTAGGACAAGGGTGGTCAAGAAACAAACAAAACCTCAAGAAAGACAAGAAAATACCTGAAACTCAGTTTTCCAAGATACTCAGTACTCACTATTCTAGTGTCAGCTCCTACTGACATGGCCGAGGTCAGTCAGAGCTGCCAGTATTAATAATCAAAGGTTTAACTGATGTGCAAGATCCCAAAGGGCTGGGGACTCCTTGTTTCAAGGGATCTCCACAGCCAGTAAGTTATCACCAATTTAGGGAAAAGCAGAATGCTGATGGGATCAACAGTTGCTGGAGTAGCGTTCTCCTGGTGAAATTAAATGCTGGGCCACTGAACTCCATGAGGACCCAGGTTTGATTTTAGTGCTGACAAGATTTTACCTTAGGGCCACTGAGCAAGCACATTTGGCTACAGATAACTAGACACACAGGAGATTCCCAATGTACAAGTATACAAAAATAATGACACAGCTCATTTTAATTATGCTGAGTACAGCATGAACAGAGCACAAAGAAACAAGCACAATACTATGCTATTAAAATATACAAAGGACAGACAAATAGAGAAAATGGAAGAGGAGCAGTAGTGAAACCACCCAAACATCAGCCTTTTTGAGAAAACGTATTTTTAGACCTCTCTAAATTAAAAGGTGTGGACACATGTCCCAGTGTCACATGCACTACAGGTGAAATCTCACCTCAGCTAGAATTGGTATTTCTACTAAAAATAAGATAATATAAACTGTAATATGATCACCCAGGAACAAGGCACTCAGTATCTTCTGTTCATTTTCCAAACACACAAATTTTGCTCCCAAACTCATTCTTTTCAACCATTAAAACAAGAATCTTACGATAAAGTATTTGGATGACAGTTGGTTTTCTAATGGCTTTTAAAGCAATAAAACCTTTAAAGAGATCAGAATCCCTTTGATAGTAAATGCTCTCCTCTAAATTCCCTCAACTGTCTTCTAGTCTTGAAACATCATTGCATCACTTGGGGATAGACTGATTTGACAACGATTTCATTGACTGTGACAGTGATTTCACCAAGGAATTGTAACAATTGAGATATTCCTAATCGAGGAGCGGGAAATACAGCTGAGGAGGTGGCCTCGCCTCTTCCTGGTCTCTTTTCTGCACTTTACTGTTGGTTTTGGGAGCGGGACCAGCAGGAGCCGCACTGGCAGAGCCCTGGCTGCTGAGCTCCTGCCAGCCAAGAGCACCAGTTTGCTCTGGAAAGCTTCCATGCAATGCTACTCAAATTAAAAGCTGTGCAATTTCCTCCACAAAAGGTCATTCGAGTCTGTGGCTTTACACCCCATTTCAGACACGCACATAAACTGAAATGTGAAATTTCACTGAAATAAAACCTGGGGAGTTCGCCAGGCTTATCTAGGAGTATTGTAGCCAACTAGGATGTCCTTAAAGCCCAGCAGCTCATTTTTGTCTGGAAGCTCAGAAATAAGCATGCCAGATGCTCCAAGCAGCAGCTCTGGATTTCTTGGGGGCCAACAGAAACTCAGACGCTATAGAAGCAAGAAGCAATCACTTTACCCAGATTACCAGCAAGGCAGGGTTCAGATACCTCTGCACAATATTTCATGCTGCATGCACAGGGCAGGCTCTCCTGGGTGCAGCTACGTCCCCTTCATCCCAACGGTGGTCCCCAGCCTCAACGCAAGTGCAGTGGTGCATCGGCCGCAGCAGCTGCTCATGGGGGATCTCCACAGGCAGCACCAGCTGCCTCCCTGGCATGCTCCCACCCACACCTCTCCAACCTCCCTGGCGGAAATCACAGACTGGACGATACCCATTTCATATACAAACATCTCCAACATACCACAAAGACTACAGAGCTTCCTATCTGTATTCTCATGTAGCCCATGCCTAGAATTTATTCAAACTGAATTTCAGTTTAAACTCTGCTACATCTATAAATATCTCCTAGAGGCAGGCAAAGACAACTACTTTTATGTTCTTACAGCCCTTTTTTCTCTAGTTTGGTTCATGTAGAATATCATTTTAGATGTTGCTGTTTCTCTTTTTCCCAACTGTAAATATTTGGTTCCATTTTCACTGCGTCTTGTCCCTTATCTTTAATATCATATAAATAGAAACCTGCACAGTTTCTCCATTTACAAATACATCAAGATTAATTTGCATGCTGCAAGCTTAAATCAAATATTTTAAACCGGACATGGATAAAACAGTAATCCACTGCCGGGCTGAATTCCAAACAAACAAATAAAATAGATTTCATATCAAAGCAATAAACAATAGCAACGCCAATTACTCATTAGAATTCCCGCCTTGCAAACACGACTGACAAATACTTTATAAAAAGCAATGAAAATAACAACAAAAATCTCAAGCCCCCAAACTATCATTACTCTTCAAACTTTCTTCCTTGTCTAGACTGTGTTGGTGTGTGTTTCCCGAATACTTGGAGCTCCGAAGCACTTAGGTGTTAGACTTCATTTAAATACTGAAATCAGCCTATGCGATGGGAAAGGGATCAAAGTATTTCCATTTAATTTCTAATTCACCTGTCAGACAGCAAAGTGCCATGGCTCGCTCTTCTTCCGAGCCCTCCATGGTATTGCTTTTACAGTTGCATCTGTATCTGCTGCAAATATCCACCTTTCTGTGGGGATGGACCGTGAGATTTTAAGCGCTGCCATAAGCAAGCTATTACCAACCCAAGAGTCACCGTGACTCACACACATCCCCACGTCTGAGTCACAGCTCCTCCTCTGCTCTACTACTCCCTTCCAAGATCCGAGGGAGGCAATTCACTCTCTAACAGTAATTACTCCTGCCCGGAAAACAGAGAGGCTCAGTATTGCCAATCTGTAGTATTCAAATATTATGAGTCAGCCCTCCCCCCTGCGAAGTCATGTGGCTGGCTTAAAAAGTCACGTAGTTTTAAAAATATTAAGTTTGTGGGAATCTTTTTTATTCACTTTCTGATTGTTATTTTTAGCTGGTTTAAAGCATGCTTTTCTCTCCCACCTCCTCTCTTCTCTGCTCTCCTGCAAAATGAAAGGCGAGATTCTCACGTATTGACTTGATGTCATGCTTCAGAAAAGACACTTCATAATAAACCAGGCAGGTTCAGACCACGTGAGGTAGCACCACTGGGAGCAGAGGGCCACCTTCCATGGTCCAACAGACACGGTTCAAGCTAGGATGCCAAAAATTCACTCCAAATTTAACATCTTTTGTTCTTCACCCCTCTCAATGCTCTGCTGAAGGAATAATATTTAGCTGTAATAGCAGGGAGCATCTCTATCCATATCAAGGTTTTGTGGAGGATGGGAGAATTTGTTTCAAGCCCCCAGAAGCACGACTATGTACTGAGCAACGGCTGTTACCTGTGAAATCTCACTCAAATCTTAGGGCTAGAACAGGTACAATTTGCAGCAACAATTCCTCCCCCCGTGCTTTCTGCTGGGGATGGCCACCGCACAGCCAAAATGCATTAAAACAGGTTGACCCCAGAAGCCCCACAGCCTCCTGCGCGGTCACTTACACCACCAAGCGATGCTGTGAAACTGCAGCCACATGAGCAGAGATCAGGATCTGCTCCGCTCCCATGTAAAACCCACCTAGGCTGCAAATCCTCACGGATCAGCCTTGCCAGCTCCTCGCTACAGCCCAGCGAGGGCCGAGTGGCCAGATGGGATTTTTGGCCTACAGCCTCAACTTTGTCTCCAGCGTACTGAAGTCAGACCTAAATATTATACTTGGGGGGGGACGGTATTCAGAATTCATATGTATGAGGGGAATGAGTACCCAAAAGAGCATCTCTGCAGTAGGTGACTGCCTTTTTGAGTGCCTGCCTTTAGGGCTTTTCTTCTTGAAGACACGCATAAGGCTTCTTGTAGCCTGGTCATGGAAATCCCTTCCCTTGCTGCTCTGTAGTATCTCCCTACGTGGCAGAGCTCAAAGCAAACCAGCACAGCCCAGGGCTTCATGAATACTGTAGCCTTGATCTCCTCGTAGGTCAACACTTGTGTCAGAGAGGCTGCACGCTAGTGTGAGGATCCATCCGTACCACCTGCAGGATTGGGACACACGTGCTGGCTGTAGGGTTCAGGTAATGGAGCTGTGGCGTGACTTCATGAGGAAAATATAGGCAAAAGCAAGCACAGAAAGGGAGGCAAGACATGCTGATGTTGTTTCCATTAAAAAGGAAGAAATCCCGTATTCTCCTGCAGTAGCATTTTTTTCTCTTTAAACAAAGCCAGCAACTACAGAATCACTGCTCTTTTTCTTTCTTCTAGATCCCACCAGTGTCCTGAATCACCTTGTCCTGAAATCCTGTTGTGGAGGTGGATTGAAACCTTTGGTCAGGGTAACTTTCAGCATTTAACCAAACAGCACGTACAAGGGCTACGTAAGCTGCTTAGCAGCAGTTTCTTTTCCTTTCCATTCACAAGAAGGGTACAAAGAAGCACACAAGAAGGTTGTGCTATTCTACAACCCCCTTCTCCTACAAAAGGGGCAGTGCCTTTGAGTATATTTTATTCCTTATTCTAAACACAAATCTTTACCAGTTGTCAGATGAAAGCAGCTCTTTCTCTGTTTCATTATTGGGATCACAAGACAACATATTCTTCCAAGAGTTTTACCCCCAGGTTTAGGCACCTCTGGCCTGTTCATCCTAAAGTTGTGGAGTCCTTCCGCTACTAGTGGAAGAGAAATCACGTAAGTGGAAAATCGAGTAAAAAGAAATCAAGAGAAATCATGCAAATACGAAGGAAAAACTTGCTATAGTACTCTGTATACCTATATACTGTCACAACTGAACTGAGCACCCATATGTGGTGGTACAGCTAATACACCAGTCAAGACAGACCACTCTATAGAAAAAGCAAAATATTATACACTTCTAAACAACGATTTTCCACACCAATGACATTTTTGAAGGAACAAACAAGAACAGCCTAACACTCACAAGTACTTAACACTTCATAACAATGATGCCTATAAAAAAAATTTTTAAAATCATGTTGCAACACGGAAATCAATAGATACAGCCACCAGCTCTTCCAACTGGACTTTTGTAGTCATTGTACCAGGACACATCTGTGACTAAGTTGTAGTGAACAAGATGTTCTCAAATCCATGAGTAAAGAAGAAAATCTTACAATAGGGTAAACATTAAACCTATTTGGTGGGAAGTGATGTGTTGCTGTCTGAAAATGAATACTGCTCGCCTGTATTTAATCCCCGATGACTCACACACTCCAGTATTCTTTAACAAAGAGTATGTTGGCAATTTTTAGCCCACCTCCCCAAGGCATTATCTTGTTGTCAGGAGGTTACCATAAATCCCAAGCGTTCACCTGGCTCTCATCAATGTCAGAAAAAGTCCTTTGAGACTTTTTTCCCCTGCAGGGAACCCTTTGCATCCTCATCCTAGAAATCCTTGCACCTATTCTTCAGCAGTATCAGTAAAATAATAACATTGAAATGCTACAGTACATCATTTTTAATGTGCCTACTGAGCCCTATATGAAATCAAGCCACCGGCTGCAGTCAGGCTCCACTTGCAGTGCATCAGCATTGCTTATAACTACCGTAAAGAATCTAAAAAAGTAGTTTTGTCTGTAAGACTTTAAATCCAACCATAAACACCCTCACCTTTGATAATCCCTCCTGATTCCCACCATGCCTATCACAGAAGCCTGGTCTAGGTTGTGACTTGTGGAAAGACAAAGAAATAAAACATTTCACGTTTCGGTGTGTTGTTGCTTCCTTTTCTCTCCAAAGGGTTGCACAAGGAGAGGGGGAGGTCTAGCTAGCTCACTTGCTTCCCAATGAGAAGAAAACAAGCTGAGACAAATCAAGTGTTTCTTTGGTGCAGTTCCGCTTATTTAAAAAGCAAACAAACAAAACAAAAAAGAAGAGGGATACACAACCCTGCTTCCTCAACACACAAAGAAAAAAAAAATACGGGAATCTGTTTTCTGTTCAGAAATCGAAGACTGACTTCTCAGCGAGTGCTAGTCCCATTAGGAGCTCTGGTTCTGGGCTTTCTCCCAGGCTAAGCACTGCCTCTCTCCCTTTTTGCAGTGTTTTTCCTTAATTTTTACTTCTCAAAAATATGGAAGGATATAGCATCAACCAGTCAAACCAGAGTTTGCAATCAATCTGCAGGAAAACCCTTGTCCATGCAACTCAGTTGCTCATTAGTTTTGCACAGCTCATTGCCTTGGGTACCAACTTGCTGTTGTTTCATCTATCACCACACAAAGGAGCACTTAATTGCTCTTTCTATTTACTGTAAATGAAAGAGGTTAGTATATCCATCAGCGTTAACCAACATTGCAAATGAACAAAAAAATACACCCTACGTAACAGTGGCCGTTAATACCTTCAAGCAAAGCAATATTAAGCCCTTTTTCATTTTGAAAGCATTAACAACACACTCACTAACTAATTTTTAGTTATTAATGTTTCAGTCCCACAAGACTGTCCCACAGGGGAATAAGGTTTTACAGCAGTTATGCATACATGCAAGATCTTTGGGGGACCTGGATACAGTACACCAAAAATAATACCACATTTTTTCATGCTGCGCAGCATTTCATAATTATAATCCAAATGTCAGTTAACTACTTGGCTTTGTACATGACACTTTTAAAAGACTAAATATTCAGGAATCATAGAATCATATGGTTGGAAAAGACCTTTAAGATCATCAAGTCCAACCATACCTGTCCACTACTAAACCATGTCCCTAAGCGCCTCATCAACCCATCTTTTAAATACCTCCAGGGATGGGGACTCGACCACTTCCCTGGGCAGCCTGTTCCAATACTTGGCAACCCTTTCCATGAAGAAGTTTTTCCTAATATCTAATCTAAACCTCCCCTGGAGCAACTTGAGGCAGTTTCCTCTTGTCCTAGGAAGATGCAATTAGTTTTTCTGGGAAAATATGCCACCAAATCTGCACATAATAATTTCAAGGTTGTGTTGTTATTTTTAATTGAATAAAGTTTTGCTACTTTTCCAAGAAATACATACAAAATAAATCATTGTAGCTGCATAGTTTATACAGGCAATAAAATATACACTGCTTAGCATTCGGGGTAATAATATACGGTATGAAATGAATACAAGTGCCATAGAAACTTATACTCGTAGCATATAAATCACGAAGAAATCTTACGGTCTGGAACTTGCAAAAAACTCCAAACTCAGAGAAGTTCCTCATATACCATGGATAGAAACGTGAAGATTTTTGCCATTATTGCCATTTTTGCTTGGTCTCTTAAGCTTTTAAGAATTCTTGGATTCTCCAGGCCTACAATCACGTATGCACGTACGTAATTTCCTTTATTCAGATGCCTAAAGGAAAGTATACCTGAGTTTGCACATTCTGGACTCTTCTGGCAAATTCCTGGCTGAATATAAATTTCCATCAGCCACTTTTCTGTTTGCAAACGCCTGGCACTTGGCCAGTCCACTTGTTCCGATCCAGCTAGCAAAAGGAAAGCTTGATTTTTCAGGAATGAACTTTCACCAATTGTAGCCTTACCATAAGCAAATGTTCCATCTCTTCTCCAAGAAGAAACTCAAAGCAGTAAATCACTCACCTAGTTTTCAGGACACAATATGTATGACAGCAGTGAATGACTTGATCTCTCACTTTCCCAAATCAACTTCTTTTTTCCTTTTTCCTTTAAAAATAAGGAGGAAAGAGAAAATACGTTTAAAAAAAAAAAATATCTGTAACATGATCAAAAAACAAAGCAGCTGGAAAAATCAGAGCAGTAGTAGGATCTCCTTGGAATAAAGCAGGTAAGATCTGGAAATTCTCCTGGACAGGGTCAATTTTTTAAATCCTTAACAGAACTAAGCTTAATCTGCCATCCCTCCACCTCTGATCTCAGTCCCTCGTTACTCTCAGTAACAGCCACTGCGAGAAAGTGTCATGAAGATACGAAACATGAACCTATATTGATTTTTCCTCTCAATACCAAGAGTATTCTCTCTGGGAGAAGGTACAGAAAGACACATGTAACACCAATAATAGGTTATCCAGAATTTAAATAAGAGACATCAAAACTGAAGGCCAGATCTTCAGCTGTCAAAAATGAAAGCCAATATATCCATGCTGATTTGCAGCAGCCATGAGTCTAGCCCTATGCAATTAGTCCCAGCAGGGTCATTATAAATATTGGTTTTTAATTGAATAGACCTCTAATTTGTATTCCAGCTTCATACAGAGACATACATATACCTTGGAATATTTTTCCTTTAACTGTTCCTGCTTTTTCCAAAATGGAGTCCTTAGAATTCTTACACACAAAATATTTTTTATTGAAGAGAAATTTGAAAGCCAAAGCTCCACTTGGATTCATTTGTCAATGCAAAATAAAAATAAATCAAAGCTCAGCTATCACGGCAGTACTCATTTCAAGAAAGTCTCCTTTTAGCTTCAGATTATATTCCTTCTTTATGCTTGTGGCACAGGAAAGTTGTCAGTTAAATTACTGGCCTCCACATTGCCTTTTCTAAATTTTGTATGACTTTATGGACTATTTCCTGAGTAGCCGTAGGTCCCTCTTCCAACACAAGAGGAGAAATCTGGTGTTTTGCTTTATCGTGCATATAGTTCACAGTTTAGTTTTCTTCATTCAGAAGATTACTTTAGGGAAAAAAAACTTAGAGAATGCCTTTTCAGGGAAGACAATTTCTACTAACGCCTCCTCAGTTTTTCTTTTACAAGAGAGACATTAGTACTATGTCATATTTAACAAAGCACTTTGTAAGCATTCATTAATCATGTAGTGCTCCTGAGAGGCACATTATGTAATGTTTAATCTGCTCAGCTGAGGCTGTAAGCACAAGAAACCTCTCAAAATTTTACCAGCTTTACAATAAAGAGAGATGTATTTTAAGTACGACCAGTGCAAGCAAGCAAGCAGTCACTCTTTGTCCTTGGATGGAGCCACTACACCCAGGTCCCTTCATCAGCTGTAAATTTTCCCCACTGATTGTAGCAGAGCCATGTTTAAGTTCACAGAAAAGATGCACTTTTTGCTTCCAAAAGCCACTGCAGATTTTTTACATGCAACTTCTGGGTGCTCAAGGGTTGATTTGCAAAGATACTGACAGCCTTCCTTACCAGCCATGTACTTCCGAATGCCACAACACATGGATGGGTTGAAGGTGAGCCCCTGAGCAGCAAAGTCCTCCCTGCAGCCAGCTCAGAGATCACCAGCTCAGCGCTGGTGTTGCTCTGTATTCCCTTTTGTGGGTATTTCATGAGAAATAAGACCTCTGTGCAGAAAAGGGACACAGGCCAGAGGTACCCATGAGTGGCTCTTCCACCACCTGCCTCTTTCCACACTGCCAGTACAAAACATCTCTTATAACTAAACTCCCCTAAACTCTGCAGCAACCCTCTTATTCCCCCCTTATCCTTATGCAGGATCAGCCAGTCCTGACTCTTTGCACCAACATCAGTGCAAGCTTTGGAGAAAAATCCATCCTCAGAAAACATTAAATGGGAAAAAGTGGCAGCCATGAGCTTCAGACAGAGGCTTTGCATTGTCTGTGTCCAACAGGGTCCAACAAAGATGCTACATTAATTAATATTTTGTTTTAAAGAATTGTTACTTAATATTCATATCTAGTGACTGAAACAGTAAAGGCAGAGGAACAGAATTCACTGAACAACTCACAGGAAAGGTCTCCTTTGTACATTTTTTTGGTTTATATCTTTCTTTTAAATCTGCATTATGAGTACAGAAAACATTTTATACCACTGTATAAAAGCCTCCATATATTGATAATTTGGGCATGAATACCTCTTTCCTTTTCCTCCTTACAATCAGCAGAAAAATTCTAAATTCACAAAATCTTTGCTTCTATCACAGCCAACAGATACTCTGAAATCACCTTCACAGAGGAACATAAATGATATTTGTGTAGGAACTTGAAGGAAGTCAGTCTTTGACAGCACCTCTGGAGAGGAGTCATTTGTACCATCACAGCCACCTGCACCCACTAGTCTAAGACACACAGAGCTGTTATCAGTCTCGTTTAGATGTGGCCCTTCTCTTCCCGAGATGAATGCAGTAAATAAATAAATAAAGAGGGATCACCTTTGTAACTCGTAGAACTACTGAAGCCTGAAAATATTGGCATATTCTAGCACACAGGCCAGCTCTAACCAATTCCATCAGCACATACTAATGAACGAGGGTTCAGCTCCAAGTCCACACTAAATCCAGTGGAACTTCTCCCCATCAAGCTGGTATCCAGCTGGATTTTTCTTCAAGAACCAGCTTAAGCAGAAGTGCGCTTGATGCTGTCCCTCAATATGTGTTCATTGTCCAGCAGCCATTGGGGAATGAACACAAGCAGCATTTGAGGGAGGAAGGTGAAAGCGAAGCATGGAGGTAGGCTGGGACAGGTTCAGCAGCAATGGAAGCGATGCTGCAAGGAATGGGGCAACTCGTTCGCGTGGACACGCCAGAAAAACCAAAGGGCTCAGTAAGTTGTCAGTGCTCCCTGCAAAGGTCCCAGGGAACAAGCAGGTCCCACTGTGGCCAAAAGTAGGGAAGGACCCTGGATCAGGACACACACCACCAGAGTAAAGAGTGTCAAAGCAGCAGGGCCGCCCTCAGGGGCTCACGGAGATAAAAAAGGAGAGAACTGCAGCAGCGTCTGCGGTGGGGACAGGACTGCGACAGGGTGGGAAGCACTAGGGGGAAGTTACAGCCAGTTCCCTCCATCTTTCCTTACACTTAGCTAGCGTTTTCTGAAAAAAAAAAAAAATGGAGACCCTGGCTCAAGAGAGCTATGTTTCCTAATATATATGCAGGTGTTTTGGGATCAGGGAGTCCTTTCTTAGTTATTATATTTTTCCAATTATTAATGGAGAGATACTGATCTGCCTTTTGATACAAACAGGACAAATTCAAATCATTCTTGATTTAAAAGTGGACAACTGCCCTCATTCTATAGTGCATGTAGCTTTCTGGAAGGAAATTACCATTTCTAGGCTTTCTCTTCATTTCTTGTATTCCCCTCCCATCTCCCAGTTATCAATATTTCAGTTCCACTACATGAGAAGTTTCTTTGCCACTTGTGTTTCCTCTATTGCCATGGATCCCTATGCAGTCTTTAAAACTTCCATTTTAATCAGTTCTCTATTTCAAAATGTCTTGCTTTGTAGAGTACAAAGCTTTTTTAAACATTCATTTTGTAGGTATGGACCTGCTTCCCTGTATTGCTTTTATTATTACCTGCTACGTTCAGGCAAAAGCTGAACAATAGAATTAAGCTATCAAGACAACAGAGCTGTATATTTAAAGCGTGCTATCTGTCCTGCCAGCCTTTAAAAAAAAAAAAAAAGCAGCAGGTTCACACTTGTGAGCTAGTTATAAGGGTTTCTGCACCTCTCCTTCTTGAAAGGATCTATTTAAATGTTGTATGACATCTATTTTCTCTCTGGGAAAATCTTTGTAGCGTTTCATCTTTCTTTGCCATCAAAAAAAGAGCTGGCTATACTGCAACCCACTGGAGATTGCATATTCTCAGGCTCCCTGGCAGCTGCTGGCTGGTTTCACATTTTCTGACATCACTGAATCTAGCACCTCTTTTTACCATTATTCAATGAAAAGTTCAGGGGAATAGCTTAGTTTTGCTAGGCTTCTTGAATTCTTATTGTTCATCCATCACTGCACAAATGTGTCCTAGCATGCACACAACATCAGGGAGTTGCTGGCAATTAGTAAGAGCAGGTAACAAGGACACCTGAGCTCTAATCTCAGCCCTGACACTGGCACACAGTAGTGGCACATTGTTTGGGGCAGGTCTGGGAAGTGTTTCTACAGTGCCAAGGAACTAGTTGATAATTTTGTTTAAAAGAAAAACCCAGGGCGGGGACATTGCTTAAAAAAAGTCACAGGAACACTGGCAAAACATGAATCTGGAGTGTCCTCTTTTCAGAGCACATCATGTGGGGGCCTTGGGACCAGACATATCACAATGCTGACTCACAATTTTGTCACCTTTTCAGAGAAAACAAAAATAATAATGTAGCAATGTATGTAAATTCTAGAGGACGTGTGACTGGCATCTATTCCTTTAGCATAAAGAGCATTTGCCACATTACAGTTCAAGCTGCCTTCTTGTTTAAATAATTTATAATAAGCCCGAAACACGAGATGACTTGGGGAACAGAGGTTAACCCAAGTTTAAAGCAAGGTATGATTCTTTAATGCTGGATAGTGGAGAAGTGGAGTACTTATGCCCAAATGCATAACATCAGATCACAGGGGCACAGCTACAGACACCCCGTTCAGTATCACCGAGCAAGTTCTGCACTGGATAGAAGTACAAGTCTACATGGGCCGCAGAATCACACTGCAGAAAGCAGCTACTGCCCTTCTTCCTCCTGCTCTTTCTCCGTGTTCAGCTGGACACAGCTGCGAGAGGAAGACTACACCCCAGGGAAGCATCTCTGAAGCCGCACAGCCTGGAGCCTGCACCTACCACGTCACGATGACTGGCACCCTCACCCTGCTCAGAGTTCACCCCCATTCTTCACATGCCTACAACGGTGTGAATCAGAGACGCAACCCACTTGAAGCCTAAGGCATTGCGCTAGCATGAACATGGCGTGGCAGGAGAGCACGCTGCACAGGAAGGGAAGAAGAGGCTGCGCCTCTGCCCCGCGGGCAGTCCCCACGGTGCCTGCAGCTGCACTGCCCGACGGGGCAAGCCCCAGGGCTCCCACGCAGCTGGGCAAGGCTGGACCCCACTTCAGATACTGGTGTCAGAGAGCCCCAACAGTGGCATCAGCCATTCGTTTCCACAATCACCGTTTTTTCATTTGAGAAACACTTTTTCTTCAAAGCACTACACAGCAAGATTTTATAAATTGGAGCTCTGGGACTAGGGGATCTCTTTGGTCATGGTAGCAGTGACAGAATACAAATGCATCAGCTTCCCTGAGAGCAATTCAGGCACCAGTAAAGGAAAATTTCTGCTGGTGTGCCTGCTTATTTATTCCCCTTTCCCCCCTCCTTTTTTTGTGTTGTTTGCACAACAGAACAGAGTGTTGTTGAACAGAATGATATTATATGATATAACATGCTACAATAAGCAGTCTGCAAAGAAAAGCATCTTTGCTTTAAAAGATCACTTCCAAATTGTGTGAGATGCAGCAGTGGATGTGCAGGAGCAGATCAGCCACTGGGAGGGAAAACCAACCCGCTTTGCCTAACTCAA
This sequence comes from Balaeniceps rex, assembly GCA_013401315.1. Lineage (NCBI taxonomy): Eukaryota > Metazoa > Chordata > Aves > Pelecaniformes > Balaenicipitidae > Balaeniceps > Balaeniceps rex. The sequence goes on from VYZW01019825.1 coordinate 120,790, forward strand.
ATTACCAATATACCTTCCATCATTTCATCTGATGTTTCTATATACACACACAAAAGCCTCACAGTAAACCGGCATGCAAAACCTTCTATTAAATATACCAGCACTCAGAAGAATGATATTTCAGGCCATGGAACAAAGGAGGAAAAAATTAGCAACTAGAATGAGGAGAAAAAAGCCCAATTTCCTAAAGCCTGCCTAATTTCAGCCTTCCCCGAGAGCAGCAGTGACGGACTCCATCTCCTGCCCTGGGAACCTGCTGAGCTCCGCAAGGCTGTTCAGAGCCCTTCACCACTGCCCTGACCATTGGTAATGGTTTTAAACTAAAGGAGGGGAGATTTAGGCTAGATATAAGGAAAAAATTTTTTACAATGAGGGTGGTGAAGCACTGGCACAGGTTGCCCAAAGAGGTAGTGGAGGCCCCATCCCTGGAAACATTCAAGGTCAGGTTGGAAGGGGCTCTGAGCAACCTGATCTCGTTAAAGATGTCCCTGCTCACTGCAGGGGGGTTGGACTAGATGACCTCTAAAGGTCCCTTCCAACCCAAAGCATTCTATGATTCTATGATCTGGGTGGTATCAGGCACAGAAAAAACAGTTCAGTGCTGTCATTGGCATACAACCAGGTTGGTCTGCAACAGCAAAGGGAAAACGTCCCATTACCCACTGTCCCAATTAAAGCAGGGCTTGCCAGAAGCGAACCACCAGTTGCCAGTTGTACAAGACACCAAAAAAGAAGGGGGTGAAGTTCAGCGAGGCTGAACCACAAACACAGAGCAGACCCTGCAGAATTTGTGGGTCTGCTCACGGGCAGTGCCAGGGATTTGCTGTTCATGCTCACCCTGAACTTCTCACCCCACCCCAAGAGAGTTTGCTCTTACATTATGAACTGGGGATATGTCAAAACTCTCTGTGTGTGCTGGAGGCAACCAGGCCTCCAGATAATCAACTGAGCAGTGGACTGGCGCTCCTTGGAATTAACGCAGCTGAACAAGGGCTTTGTTGAAATGAGAAAGCCTAAAAGAGATTTGCTCAGATCGAGATTTAAGCTTTGTCAGACATGTTCACCATAGCTCGGACCTGCCCAGACAAATTGCAGTCAGCAGGTAGCTGTGGTGATTAGAGAGAGGGAAGGGGCGGGGGGGGGGGAAGAACAAGCAAACAAAAAAACAAACAGGAGTTTGAAAGCGACAACCTCACATTGATGGTCTATTCATACCAAGCGGCTGTGTCATGAGCACAGGGTGCCTGTCCCCACTTTGCCCAGCTAGACCCACCAAGGGCCCCTTTTGCCAGGCTTTGGTGACAGAGCCTCCAAGAGGCTGCCAAAGCAAGAGAAGGACGTATGCATTTCACCCTCAGCCGTCTCTGGTTGCAGGTCTCACCTTTCTACCAGACAGAAAAGGGGCTCAGTGACCCAGCTTTGCAACATTACCTGCATTTCCAGGGCATATGTTCTGTCTCAAGCAAGGATGGGTTGCAGGACACAGCCTTCATTTTAGCTTCACATCAAAAATGATACTACTGACAATTTCCCATAGGTAAGCTGAGGTCCAGAGCAAGAACACTCTTGAACACAAGAGAACCCCACCACTGATCCAATGACTTTGCCCGAGTCATTTTNGGTGAGTGAGGGGGAGGGGGGGGGGGGGGGGGGGGGGGAAAGAACAAGCAAACAAAAAAACAAACAGGAGTTTGAAAGCGACAACCTCACATTGATGGTCTATTCATACCAAGCGGCTGTGTCATGAGCACAGGGTGCCTGTCCCCACTTTGCCCAGCTAGACCCACCAAGGGCCCCTTTTGCCAGGCTTTGGTGACAGAGCCTCCAAGAGGCTGCCAAAGCAAGAGAAGGACGTATGCATTTCACCCTCAGCCGTCTCTGGTTGCAGGTCTCACCTTTCTACCAGACAGAAAAGGGGCTCAGTGACCCAGCTTTGCAACATTACCTGCATTTCCAGGGCATATGTTCTGTCTCAAGCAAGGATGGGTTGCAGGACACAGCCTTCATTTTAGCTTCACATCAAAAATGATACTACTGACAATTTCCCATAGGTAAGCTGAGGTCCAGAGCAAGAACACTCTTGAACACAAGAGAACCCCACCACTGATCCAATGACTTTGCCCGAGTCATTTTTAGCAACTTGTTTTCCTTTGGTCTACTCCCAACAGCACTCAATTTATAACGCTGATGGGTCTGATAGTGAGGTCCACAGCCCAGCTCCTGCTGAAGCCATTGCAGAGGATCCAGCCTGGAGTTCCCACCAGATTTCTCCATCCCAAGGTTCATTTCAGCTGCTTCCCAATCTGTTCCCCCATCCTCCTGGTCTGAGCAGGCAGCAGAAATTCCCAACAGGGCAGGGAAGTGATGCACCGAGACGTGCAGCAGTCACTCCGTGACCCATAGGTAGGCTGAGGCAACCCTTGCAGGACAACAAGCAGAAAAGGAGGGGATGCCTCATTTGCCTCTGCAATATTTCAACTTTCTCATCGTGATCAACCACTCTCCCGTCAGCCTTCCAAGCCCTGACTTGGGAGCCCGGTCACTGCCTTGCACAAGGAGGCACCCCGCCTGCCGGCTCGAGGAGGGCCCCTCCTAGTTAGCAACGCCGGACATGGAGCACACCGTACCTGTAATGGCTTAAACCTCACAAGACTACATTTTAATTATGACTGTGTTAGAACAGAATCAGTTGCCTAATCAAGCTTAAATTAAATGCATATTTAGCAATTTTCATGCTAGCATTCCCAGAAATGTAATACTTGCACAATGAATTATTTATTTTGTATAGGTCTCCAGTATTTTTTAAGAACAAAACCAGCAAACCAACACTCCAGGAAGGTAGCTAAATAAATTAACAACACTTTTCTGAATTACCCTCTTCCCTGCTGTCTTGGCTGCCACGCGCTTAGAGCTCTCACAGTAAAATGAATAAAGAGCATTCAAACCCTGTCAACCAAATTACAGTGTGCATTTCCAGTGTAAACACGGATGGAAGGATTCTTTTATTAACAGCAACCTACAGGTAATATTTACTTTGTTTGCAAGGTTGGAGCTCCAGAGGCAGACTTGATGCAGCAGCTACACTAGGTAGTCCAAAAATAGATATTTCCCTGTTCGTAGGTGAGTTTAAAGCTCATAAAAGCTGCTGTCTAAAATGACAGAATGACAGCGGTAGTAGCCAGGTATTCTGCTCAGCGCACCATAAGCTGCTTTCAAGGACATGCCCTCATCTGTGCACAGATCAGTGCCACTGCCCAGCAAAACAGTTAACCTGGAGCCCAACAATAAGCAGGTATGTAAATCCCATTGACTTCTAGTGAATTTTAGGAAGGATCATCTGAAAGTTAATGAAGTTCATCAGGAACTTTCGTTACTTAGGCCCAGATTTGGCAAAATATCCAAGTGACTGAACAGGGCTAGAATCAAGCAAGTGTTTCAGGTTCTGCGTATAGGTAGTGCTTTGCAAGACTGAGTATTTTACATCTCTGCAAATCTCTGCTTGTCTTTGCTCCAGTTTACCGGTCTAATAAGCCGGTATGATAGCACTTACTGGGCTGTTATGAAGCACAAATAATATTGTGTAACACTTCAGATCCCACAATAAAAAGTGATATGAGCACAAAGTATTGCTATAACAACATAGCATTATACTGTAGAAGTAATGTGTCATTAGAGTTACACACAGGAATTTTATTTTAATGCTGTGTAGTTTTCTACAGAGTCCATTAATGATCAGCCATTATAGTAACAATAAATTATCTTTTACAGTACTTAAGTTTTCTATATTATAAGCAGTAGTGAAAATTTAACAGAAGCAACACGTTGAATTCCCAGTGACACCTGAATTTTGTACATCGGCTGCTTTTGAGAAACCGCAGCACAGAAAAAAAGAAATCAATGTAGTAAAGCTTTCACTGGAAATAGAATGATCTTATTTCAGTTATCCATCATAATCCCCACTAAAATCATTAAGAATAAAGGGAGCAGAGAAATCTGTAACAGGATCTTGGCAAAAGCACAAGGGGATACTTTCTCCAAGCCCTTAAAGCTATATAGCCCTTCCTGAAGCTTGATAAGGTGTGTTTTAATACTTAATGTTGATGCCAATCAAATTCCATTGTCTGTGATTGAAATCTGGGTCCAAAGCTATATTTTCCTCTAATATACCAAACCATTAGTCAAAGTCCACTTGAAATTTTTTAATGTTTGCAGTTGGTTTCAGATAAGGATGATTCAGATTTTGAAGAGCTTCACTTAAACAAAACCCACACACGTACATGACAGATGGTGTTAGACATGTAACACATAGCCTATAGTAGTGTAGCTATATCTCTCTCTCTCTTATCTTTGCATAGTTTTATAGATAAGAATAGGTCGCATCACTCGTACGGTTAGTCACAAGTCTAGCAGGGGACCTGAAAGCTACAGAAAACTTGGACAAACAGCTCACAAGCGTCTGGTGTCAGGAGATTCCCAGGCACCAGGGGTTTGCATCTGGCTTGCTCCCTTTATATCCCAAGCTTTTGGAAGCCGGTTTCAACCAAGATACAATGATAATTCATAGTTATGATGCAGCTGCCGGCTGACAGTCTCCAAGCAAAGTGGTGCAATCTGGGTTACTGCTAGAGAGGAGCTGGGATAGTGGCCTGGTTTCAGTGCCTCATTTAGATCATCCTAAAGCCCTAAATATGCAATCTCCTGATCAACACTTATCTTTGGTTTTTCCTTGAAAGCCTCCAGGTCACATACAGACTAAGCCCAGTATCTGAGACCACAGCCCAAAGGGAGGTGTGAGACAGAATAAATAGGACATGAATTTGGATAATGGAACAAAGATCCCACCCTCCCTGTAAATGGAAGCAGCGGAAATCACATCTTGACTCATTGTCACTGTTAATAATTAAATTATGCACATTTTTGAAGACTGGCATGCATATTTGCCTTTCATCTTTGTCATTTGTCTGGAAAAAAAAAAATCAGTAATACTAAAAGACATTGCCCCACAGAGCAGAAAGTTAGGCTATACCACCTCCCATGTGAATTTGGTTTTTTTTGTAATTGGATAAACTTGGCCTGCTTTTAAAAATCTGCTTAAAGTTTTTCAGATTCCTTAAAGTTTGTTCAAAAAACCACAAGAATATGCTAGTCCTGGGTAAGCGCAGCGCTGGGGACAGGAGGTGCAAGAGGGTTGACTCCATTATTCACAAACTAAGAGAGACAGAAGACAATTCATGAAAAAGGGACTGTCACTAATTTAGTGCACCTAATCTTCTGGACGATTGGTAAACACTTAAAGGAAATTTGGAATTTAATATTAAATAAGACTGCTATTCCCAGAGTAAATAACAGATAAGTCTCCTAATGCATTGGAAAACCCATTCCAATTTTCTGCAGCTATGTCCTTTGATATGGACAAACAACAAATACACTGGGACAAATCTCCCCTAGTGCACCTCTACTGGCATCAATGTGACCTACAGTATTTAAGCGGGGGTTACCCTAACATGAACCATTCATAAGCCTGATTCTAATCCATTTTTAAAAATGCAGAGGCTGAAGCAGATGTCACTGACATTAGCATCAGGCTCGGTAACTGAGTCATTACATTTGTTACAAGATCTACTTATATCCCAGTGAAGATTAACTGGAATATGTGGTTACCTGTCAGATGGATTTTGTCACACAAATAACAGCCATGCCTTCCAAACCATAGCAGTGAGATGTGCCACCTCCATCATCTGTAGAAGTCAGATTGACAGCTGCAGCGTTAGAACTAGCATTAAAATCAGCATTAGATGAAAGCAAAGTTTAAAATGCACCTTCTTCATGCTGGAAAATGGACTCCTCTACTTGTTCTCTAACCAAAGTCTGTGCACAGCAGTATTTGAGAGATATCTGCCATTTGCCTGTCCAAAGGGGGTTCATTTCAGTGCTAGTGGTACAGTGCTATGTTGCTGTACACTAGAGGTGCTTTGTACTAGTAGAACAAAGATTTCTCTTGACTTATTAGTTAAAATCAAAGCTACTCCTCTAATCAGCAGGTTTTCCCCTGCAAATATTGAGTGCAGGCTACTCTATTACTTCGTTTCTTGTGGTTTTCCTTTTTGTGAATCATCTCAACTCCTGCAGCTTGTACAGGTTGAATCAGTAAGCAAGTTCCAGAATCCCTGACCAGCACAGCTGCTCCAGCTAAAGCCAGCGCACCAAAAATCATTTGTGCATTGTCTTCAAGTGAATTCAATGTGCAGCTTTGCAGTTATAGAGCTGTTCCTGGGAACATGAGTGGAATAGTAGAGAAGCATTCCCCTTTTGGTAAAGTACTCCTACCTACACATGGCCTTGCAATATAAAAATACTTAGAAGGAAAACCATTGCTAGATATAATGAAGCTTCAGGGGATTTAATTTAAATACGTAAAAAAACAGTCTGAATATCAGACTAAAATATCTAGTAGGAAGTAGGGTAGGATCACTATTGAGACTTTCTTTACTAAACTTGCATGTGTCTGTCAGACACGCACATCATCAAGCAACGATGCATAGAAACTGCCATGAATATTTACCAATGTTTGTCTGGACTAAAGGATTAGATCTTGTCTATACAATACAATCACACTCTTAAAATATTGGAAAAGTAGAAAAGTTTCTAGAGGTGTTAAAACAAGGCTGGATAGAATAGCTCCATGTATTTAGCAACATCCTACAATCAACTCAACCTAGACCACAGCTTCCATTCCTAGGCAGTATTTTGGCAGACAGATTAACTGTCAGCGGCCTGAGCTAGAGCTTTGCTCTACCCTGCATGTCCACACATCTTAGCAAGATCCTCATGAAAGGCTCTTTCAACTTCACCTACGCAAGGCTGTTCATTATGTACCTGCAACCCCATGAAACCACACTGTGCTGGTGAATCATTTTGTTGGACTGCTAACACCCAGGCAGTCACACGCCACGATAGAGGGTGATGCAAGTCACTTGGCAATGAACCTAATCTCCTTACTGCTGAAGAGATGGAGGGAGTAAAGCACTGAAGCTTTTGAAATGTAATTAAAAACATGTGTTATCTTCCAAATGACTGCGTGATCTTAGAATGGTTCTAGGAGCATTTAAAATAAGCTGTGCCCCATAAAACAAGACCACAAACTACAACAAACTTTAAAAATATTAATGAGGTACTGTCTAATTAAAGTTAATTTGTCTGGATTAATTGGTAGACTGTTAGATACTTTTTTGTAAAGTTTTGTAGATATGAGACATCGTCAGTACTGAGTACGGTTCATTCAGTTACTACTGAGACTATTCCCAAAATGCTTAACCAGGACTCAAGCTCAACAGGCACATGTGGTTATATAAAAATCTCCTTTTAAATTTCCTTTAAAGGAAAATGGCTTTCTAGCTGGGAACAGGCCTCAGATAATGGCCAAATGCTGAAAAATCTGAAGGAAGAAATCCTGTAAAATCGCTATATATATATATATATATAATGTGCATATTTGCATTTTAAACCAAATTTGTGATTTCCTTAGAGTACCCAATGCTGAGAACACAAAAATTGTATGTAATCCAAAAGCATTCAATGATTTTGAATGGTTTTCTCAACACGTACTGAAAGATGTTGCTGAAGGATGCATGCCAGGACCACAGACCTCTGGACACAGATTTCTTTGTTGTGTTTATGGCTTCTCTCATATAGCACTTTGGTTTAGATATTAGTATAAGGAGCGTAGAAAGGGACTGTCATATGTTAGATCCTGTGCAAAAAGCAATATCGTATCTCTCCGTAAATCTAATTATCTGACTGGGCTTCCCAAAGAGGACTCCAAATTTTATTGCATTAAAGAAAAGGCACGATTGCCACCACTGCCACTATTTCAGTGCTATTTTTGAGCAGACAGGCATGACATGGAGATCACCCCTGAACGCTATCATTCTCATTGTTTTAGTCCAGGCTGTTTCAATAACACCAGAAAAATGTTTTATTCATATTCATAATAAAGCTTTAGAAGAATGCACATTTCGCTTGTGTTACTGGCTAAGTGACTGTATTAAGTATCCTAGTTTTCAATGACAGCCCAGTTTGTAGAGCCTGAATTTGAGGAAACAAGCTCAGAAGGGTTTCCAATCAAAGGACTCAGTTTTGCAGGGGAACGACCTCCATTGATATACTCTTAACTTGGGTTCTTTTATGACTAAGACAACGGAGGGGATGAATTTGACCCCGGTGAAGCAAATTCCCAACACAAGAGGCAAAAAAGCAACTGTAATTCTCTGCCTTGAAACTCCCTAAGCGCAGGACTACTCACAGCACAGAGGAAGAAGAATATACTTTAGGTGCTGCTCTGCTTCAGAAGTCCCAGAGGTGCTACAACAGGCTCTCTGGGATTCTTTCCACAGGAAAAAAGAGATCAACACTTCATTATTCTTCTGGATTACATTGACACTTGGCAGGCTAAAAACTTACAGATGTTAGTTCAAACTGTTTTGTGCAGGATGCAAAAATAGTAACCAAAGGTTTGTCTAATTGAACGAGTGAGCGTGAGTGGGTGCTTGCATCCCACCCTACAGGCAATAATTCAGATTATCCAACATGCTTTTCAGATTTTGAGGTTGCAAAATACACACAAAAAAACTCTTGGAAACTGATGCTAACATGGTCCCCAGAGTACATGGGTAAAAGGCACCATAAGGTACTCACAACAACAGAGATTGGTCACAAAGAACTTTTTTTCCTCATCATATAGTCCTATGGAAGAGTGCTTCATTTCACCTATAAATTAGATGAACCTGAGTAGGAGACCAGCTCCCAGGGATATGTCCAGTAGGACAGGAGGAATTAAGTTCAAAAGTTCTGCTCTACATAGCTCATCAACAGAACGTGATCAGTCTAGGAGGAAAATCCAGACGTAACTCTGAGTTAGGTACCTCTGATCTGGTTCAACATGTGCAATTAAAATATGCACCAAAATCTCTCTAGTTTTGCTAATCTTACAGATACTATCTCCATTCTGAGGGTCAGATTTGGTCTTCCAAGGAAATAAGTCTGCCTACTGCACAGGAATATGGACCATGCGGGAAAGACCACTCCCACCTCCCGCACCCCTAGGCACTGAAGGGATAAATCCAGAACTTTCTGCTTCCCAGTGATCTGTTGGTTTTCATCCCAAGAAAGGCACAAGCATAGCAGTTGTTCATCTCAATGTGCTTACAGACTGGTAGCTTTCCTTTCCATTGCATTTAATGCTAAATGCTTCAAAGGTTTCTAGGAAGAGAAGCTGTCAATGTCCTATCAAATGCTCAGAACCATGCACTCTTTGCCCCAAATATTAATCTTTTGCTCATTTAGGTTTTCTTTATCAGTCCCAAATGAAGTCTTACAAACTTTGAAAATACTGCTCCTTTAGTCCAGGAGAGCTTGGCAGACTCCTGTCCATCCCTTGAGAGATATTTCTAAAAAGAAGCGTCTTAGGCACAAAGGAACGCACCATCTAGCTACACTTAGATTCTCCACCCAGCTCCTAGGAAATTCCTGTACACCACCCCCTGCTTTCCAGTCATTGCAACAAGCCCTTTTATTTGATTTTCAGAGAGAAGTTGGGACATGAGCTAATCAATGTTATGCTCAAGCTAGAAGGTAAAAGCGTTGGAGACCTAATCTATATAAGCTACTGAAAACAGCACAGACACTTCCCAACATTGATGACAGTGAGCTGTTTGGATGTCACATGAGAGTAGTTGAGGAAAAAAAAACCAAACCAACCCACAAATGAACAAACCTTAACATTAAGGCTCTCTCCCATGACAAGACAACCGTTTCTGAATACGAAGCCTAGCCATCACCCAAAGAAAAGGTTTGTGTCACCAGGGTGACAGAGGGTGCTATAGGCTGTCCTGCAATAGACAACTTTTCCAGGAAAGTTCAAGCACCCTTGAGGTAGAAAACATATTCTCCACGCATTTCCTCCATTAGTCTTAAACCAACAACAGCCAGAAATCCCACGATGGCCTCTCATGGCATAAGGCTGATAACCTACTGTAACCTCAGTCTTGCCCTTAAAGCAGTGTTCACAACTTCCCAAAATAGAGCATGTGAGCAGATGTTTCGGAGAAAAGAAAGCAAACATCTGTCCTGTTAGAAATGTAAATCCTCCGTACCCACCCCCTGCCACTCTGCAGCTTGGCACCAACCCACCCGCAACTCCTGCAGCACGTGGGCAGACACAGAAAACAGCCCGATCCCCACGTCGCAGCAATCAGCTCCTCCCTGGATTTTGGGTAATGCAGAGCATTAGGCACAGCCCAATACCGCTAATGCAAACCCAGGCTGGCGTCCATAGTACAGGATCTAAGCAAACAGGCTTGGGGTTAGCTGGATGTCCCGGCTATGTTTACCAAAAGGAGTTTTGCAAGCAAAAGGAGATAAGCTGCTTGATCGTACCATGCCACGTGCACACGTGAGCCACGCGTCTACATGTGATTCTGCTCACTTGCTTGCGACATGCAATAAAACTGAACAAGCGCAAGAAGTCCTGGGAGTGCCAGAAGGAAAATCCTAGCTGTTACTTTAACAGAAAGTGTGCTTGTTTGCTATGTTCTCTGCTGGCAGCATGAGCATTTTAAATAAAACATGACCAGTAATTTATTTAGCAAGCAAGTCTTTGAAAAGTTCTTTTGCACAGCTCTTACTAATTTATGCCACACAAGATTAACCCTCCTTTCGCTCCACACGTCCATGTTCTTGAAGTGACTCAGGGCAAGATTCACATTAAATATTGCTCTAAAATACAACATTTGGGCACCTTTCTAGTTCCATTCCAGCCACTTGCCTGCCTCAAAGAGCTTCAGAAAAAACAGAATCCAGCCAAGGATTCGCTCCCTTGTTCCCAAGATTCAGTTTGATTCTTATCCCAGTCGGTGCTTTTTCTTCAGGAACGTACATTATTCATTCTACATATTATGGTGCTGATCAAGTGACTGTAGCGCATAGACGCCTCTACGCAATCAGCACAGCTCCAGCTGTACATCTGAAGTAAGGTGAAAGATTTTATGCTGTATACATGAAGTATTTACATGTGCACAGACACAAAGTATATGCCAGTGCCAGATAACCCACCACACTAAAGGACAGAGTTCCTGTGGTTACTTGGAAACATTCCTGTGAAGGTCAGCCACAGCTCTGTGGGTGGGTTTGCACTGGCAGAGCGGTCTAAAGTAGATATGGAATCTGGGTTTCAGTCGCTCCCTCTTCCCACACACGTGGGGAAGCATATGCATATCTGCGTGTACACAAAAAAATGTTTATGTGTGTGTACATACATGTATATATGTATAAAATGTGTGCATACAAGACAAGTATACACACACACAATGTTTGTATACATATAAAAGTTCTTTTTCCTGAAAAAAAAATAAATTGTGAGGAATAAAAAAAACCACACCATTTTGTAAGTCCAAAGTAGTCAGTTTATCCTTCCTTAAAATGGCACCAACTTCCAAGACAAAAACTTTATTATAATTTTATGCAATAATAGGGTTAAGTCATTACAACTCAACCTTACTGAAATTTAAGAGATGCACACTTTATTTGTGTCCCCTCAAGCCTTGGTATAACAGCAATCGCTGTTTACAGCTTTAGAAAGTTCATTTTAATCACAGCAGTTTTTCAGCTATTTAGAACAACTTCAGGAACTTCATGCTTTCTTTGAGCAAAGTCTCAAGTTTGGTCAGCTACAAATGTCAAAGGGACAATAAAAGTATATATGAGTGTGCATGTATATATACATGCACACATACACAGTATATGTATATATTTTATATACTATAAAATACTACCTTTGTTTATATAATTATTATACAGTAATATTTATAAACTGTGTCTCACTTTGTAGCATTTCTTTTCAGATCGCATTTTGGGAATGTATAAGAGCTGGTTATTTGAATTCGTGTTTGTTCTAGCATATTTAATGGAAATCTTAGGAGCAGGTTGTAAATAAATTGAAAATAGCAATTTATAAAATTATAAACAATAATATGGTTGAAAGTCAGAACCACCACTGAGAAGAGCTCTTCAAGATCTGGACTCATCTCCCACCTCTCATGTCAGTGCAGACCACGGTATTCATGTCAAGAAAAGCAACCTTCTAAATATTACGTTTTAGGCAGAGTTCAAATTAGGGAGTGTGGTGGGTTGACCCTGGCTGGATGCCAGGTGCCCACCAAAGCCACTCTATCACTGCCCTTCTCAACTGGACAGGGGAGAGAAAATACAACAAAAAGCTCGTGGGTTGAGATATGGACAGGGAGAGGTCACTCACCAATTAACATCACGGGCAAAACAGACTCGACTTGGGGAAATCAGTTTAATTTATTACCAGTCAAATCAGAGTAGGAGAATGAGAAATAAAACCAAATCTTAAAACACCTTCCCCCCACCCCTCCTTTCTTCCAAGGCTCAACTTCACTCCCAATTTTCTCTACCTTCTCCCCCCGAGTGGCGCAGGGGGACAGGGAATGGGGGTTGGGGTCAGTTCATCACACGTTGTCTCTGCCTCTCCTTCCTCCTCAGGGGGAGGACTCCTCACACTCTTCCCCTGCTCCAGCGTGGGGTCCCTCCCTCTGGAGACAGTCCTCCATGAACTGCTCCAGTGTGGGTCCTTCCCACAGGGTGCAGTCCTTCACGAACTGCTCCAACATGGGTCCTTCCCACAGGGTGCAGTCCTTCAGGAACTGCTCCAGTGTGGGTCCCCCACGGGGTCACAAGTCCTGCCAGCAAACCTGCTCCAGCGTGGGCTCCTCTCTCTCCATGGGTCCACAGGTCTTGCCAGGAGCCTGCTCCAGCGTGGGCTTCCCATGGGGTCACAGCCTCCTTTGGGCATCCACCTGCTCTAGTGTGGGGTCCTCCACGGGCTGCAGGTGGATATCTGCTCTGCCGTGGACCTCCATGGGCTGCAGGGGGACAGCCTGCCTCACCATGGTCTTCATCAGGGGCTGCAGGGGAATCTCTGCTCCAGCGCCTGGAGCACCTCCTCGCCCTCCTTCACTGACCTTGGTGTCTGCATAGACGTTCCTCTCACATATTCTCACTCCTCACTCCACCTGCAGTTTGCGTCTGGGTGTTTTGTTTGGTTTTTTTTTTTTCCCCTTCTTAAATATGTTATCCCAGGGCTCTCCCACCATCGCTGATGGGCTCAGCCTTGGCCAGCAGTGGGTCTGTCTTGGAGCTGGCTGGCATTGGCCCTATCGGGCATAGGGGAAGCTTCTAGCAGCTTCTCACAGAAGCCACCCCTGCAGACCCCAGCTACCAAAACTTTGCCACACAAACCCAATACAGGTAGAGAATTGTAAAGACTTGAACAAAAAGAAATTCACTGAGTCCTAAGTCTCACTGCAAGCAGACCATCTCTCACATACAACTTCCTATCCTGTTGGGAAAAGTCAATTTGTTTAAGCCAGTTTCAAAGGAGTATGTACCTTATTGAAACGATTTCTCTTCTATAAACACTCTAAACTTTTCAAGCTTCATGTAAAAGGTGCATAGTTATGAACACTGTATTTATGCTTAACCATGCTCTTTCTGATACTTCTCTTACGTGAGCAGAGAGGCAGTTGTGTACAAATACAGCACAGCCGATTGCTGCTGCAAGGCATTTCAGTATAAGGCAGTTTAACTGATGGAAAATCAGTTCTGGGGATGTTCAAGCAAACCATCAAATCCAGAAAGACCAGCTGGTGAGAACAGCACATGAATGTCTTCTTGAACATTATCGAAGTTCAAAATTATCATTAAGAAATTAATTATATTTAAAAACAATTTGATAGCCAAAGACAGTATGTGTTTTCAGAATCATGTAAATGAAGATCTCACTCAAATCAAGTCTTGATGAAACCAAGAGGCAATTTTAGGACCTAAACCAACTAAGAAGCAGCTTAGTTCCCACTGCAGGGATGTCTCCGAGTTTCCCACTGTACAGCTGCCTAGCTGAGAATGCATAACACAGGTCAGCTCTTCACGAACAGGAGCTGCTAACAAGCCAGCTCAGACAGGTGCTTAACTACTGGAAGCACAACAGCAGCTCCATCTGACTTAAGCCTGTTCTTGGAAAGCTTTCCTCAGCTCCTTCCATATGAGGATGCATTAAGCCCCCCTCACTCTGCAGCGCTCACTGGACAACACCCACACGTGTCCAATAGCTCACTGGCTCTGACCACGCTCCCAGTTCTCACCATTGGAGTCTGTGCTACAGCTACATCATTTCCAAACAGGATAGGCAGCAACGAACCGTAGTGAAATAGATTTCCAGCCAGCTGCACTTGATTATTAGCCTGGGTGTCAATGTGAAACATTATTTCTCTTAAAAATCTTTATTAGCAAACACAAGCGTACTAAATATTCAAGGCACAGTTACATGATCTATTGCTTAATGTAAAGTGCAAACAGAAAAGCAGTACGCTAATCTGTTGAACATACAGCTTGGTTCAGCTTAAAGGATCATTGAGTAACAATCAAGATACAGCAGTGCTGGGCACTGGCTATTCCACAGCACAGCAGAGATCATATTTAACAATAATGAAACAACAAGGAGGCCCATCATTTCTGTGGCTTCAATTTTATTGTCTTCAATAGCTATTTACGGGGTAGTGGTTGTGGAGAACAGGGTTCAGCTGTACTTGAAAGAAGTCGTGCAAAGCCTGGTTTAGGAAAGATTAAATCTCACTGTAATCTCCCCAGCCTAGCCAGGTGCAACTCCACTGAAGTCTTTATAGCTGTGTAGCATAAAACTAGCACAGAGATCAGCAGGAAGGACCACATTGAGAAATTATGATGGAAAGAGGAGGCAAGACAAACATCATCCATTTCTTCTGAAGAATCTGTTTGTAAAATCGGGTAGTTTTCACACTGTAAAACAAGTAGTTATCAACTCATAATGCTATATTTAAAATGCAGTGTTATTTTAGACATATTTTGTTTGTGAAGTTGGTGGGGATGGAATAAGAAGGGAGAAATTCTTGGATATGTACCTCCCCCAGTCATTTGAGTGCCCAAAATACACACTACTTTCTGTTATTTGATTCCATGGCAGCAACCATTCCTTTTCCACAGCTAGTGTGTTCATGGGCAGCAAAATCCCTTGGTTCCCTCCAAGAATCCAGCCCCCACCCTTGTACCACTGATACCCAGAAAATAAACCTACTTCATTGTGCCCATATTGATTTTGTAGAGCTAGAACATCTTTGGGAAACAGAGTCTACAACTCGAATAAAGATGATCTGATTAACTCTGCAATTGTACTTATTGCTACCAGACCCCTTTTTTCTTCTTAACGGGATTATTGATTTAGAGTTTATAGCAACTTAAATGTAACAACAAGACATGCTGTGCACAGAGATAAAGCAAAGAAACATTCACTTTTAACAAGGAGGACAAAATAATACTTCTCTGAGCATATAAATGAAGATAGCACAGCTGTTAAAATAATTGATTTGTCAAGTATCTTCTTGTAAAACCCAGGGATGCATATACTTGGTGGTGGTCCAAGGGACAGACAGTAGCTTTCACCTGATATAGCAGCACCTCCCTCCCTGAAGGTGCTTCTGTCTTCCCCAAGATGGGTGGCTAGTCCTGGTGAGATGCAGCCATGGAGAGAGGCCTGGCAGGGAGGAAGGATGCAAGAACTGCCTGTGGACTAAAGGTGAGGGCCCTCGTTTGGGCAGCGGAGTCCCCCCTGATTTACACCAGCACAGGGAGAACAGGCCAGTCACCTTCCCTATCCCATAAATGAGATCTGTAGAGAATCTGAGACTTAACAAATAAATGCATATGTAAGAAAAACATACCCATATTTAACAGTCAACATTATTATTACTGACCCCTGAATTTTTTTTTTTAAATAAATACACACAATAGCACTTTAACTCAACTGCCTCTGGAGTAAGAAACAACAACCAGATAGTATACATTGTGGGGGTAGGAAATGCAGCAGAAAACCACAAGTTGTCCTCCTCGGTGGAGGAGTTACTCTGCAGAATAGTTATTCTACACAGAACTTGCATTGCTTTGCAGAGCAAAAATCCAGGCTGTTCCTTCAAGGGAGGGGGCAAAAACAAACAAACAAACAACAAAAACCTACACTGGACTTGATTCACTTTCTTCTCCCCCTCATACTGCTGCAATTCATGGAGAAAGGCAAAAAAGGAGATAAAAAAAAAAAACAGGTGGAAAAGGCAGAAAAAAAGAAAAAAGAAAAGAAAACAAAAAAAAAAACTTGGAAACTACGCATTTACCCTAACAAAATACCAGTCTCCAGTCCAATTCTAGAGTTAAGGACATGCTGAAGTGTTTCCCTGAATTCAGCTGGGGCTATTTCCTACAGGTACAAAGTAATCCTTCTATTTCAACTCCCATGAAAGACAAAGTTAACATGTACATCACGAGGGTTTAAAAAAATTGATAGAAAAGTTCAGAGACATATTAAAGAATTCAATGCTAAAACCTGAGCTTACTGCAGAAGTCTCAACAGAATGTTAATGTCAAGAACTACCTATTTGTAGGGAGAGTATATGCCCTATTGAACAGTCTAAGAGATCGAACTCCTAAATAAAGGGTGGGGGGGAAATAAGCTCATGGGGAAGTGCTGGGAGGAAAGAACACACACCCAAATTAGGCAGCTGAAGACTACTGGGATTTCAATTTTAAGATGTTCATTGTACCATTTGTAGTTTCAATTAAAGTCCATGTTAAATGAGTTAAAAGTGGGGGAAGTGGCAGATCTCCAAAAGTAGATGTCTACGGGGAAGTATCAGCAAACGACAGTATGTTCCACATGGATTCATCCCAGGCCTGGCATACTCACCACTGTCATTTACGATATTGAAATAAATATGTATTCTACTAGCAGTGAACTTACAGACTACACAAAGGACAACACGGTAGTAAATAAGGATGGAAACAGGCCAATAGAGTGGCCTGGATGGCTTAATAGATTGGGCTCTTTCCAACAAAATAGGCTTCAACAGAGCCAAGACACAAAGCTATATGTCTAGGAACAACAAGCACTCAGCATGAGAAACTGCATCCTAGAAAGCAGGCTGAATAAAGGATTTGGACAACATAAAGAACAAGCAATTTGTTAGGCATTCCCAGTGGCAAAGCTATCTAATATCATCCCTGAATATATGAATATATGAATTCAAGAACAGCATCTGGGAGCAGAGATGGTATTTGACTTCTCTACAGGGCATTGACAAAAACCAATTTCTGCTTCAGACCTGATGTTGAAGAAAGACTCATGAAAAAAGCCACAAGAGGGCTAAGGGCTGCAAGAAATACCCAAAATTGCTCCTAGTTGTTCATGCAACAGGCAGAAGATGGCCACAGTTGGCTTGCAAGGATGGAAGGTGCCTAAGAGATAAGCAGGAGAAGGCCCAGACAAGATCATGGAGCAGATCCTCCTGGAAACTATGCTAAGGCACATGGAAAATAAGGAGGAGATTGGTGACAGCCAACATGACTTCACTAACACCAAATTTGGTGGCCTTCTACAACAGAGTTTTAGCATTGGTGGATAAGTGAAGAGCAACCGACGTCACCTACCTGGACTTGTGCAAAGCAAGTGACACTGTCCTGCACGACAACCTTGTCTCTAAATTGGAGAGACATGGATTTGATGGATGGACCACTTGGTGCATAAGGAATTGGCTGGATGGTCGCACTCAAAGAGTTGCAGTCAACGACTCAATGTCCAAGTGGAGACCAGTGATGAGTGGCTTTCCTCGGGGGTCAGTATTGGGACCGGAGCTGTTCAACATCTTTGTCAGCGACATGGACAGTGGGATTGAGTGCACCCTCAGCAAATTTGCCGACAACACCAAGCTGTGTGGTGCGGTCGACATGCTGGAGGGAGGGGATGCCATCCAGAGGGACCCTGACAGGCCTGAGAGGTGGGCCTGTGCGAACCTCATGAAGTTCAACAAGGCCAAGTGCAAGGTCCTGCACCTGGATCAGGGCAATCCCAAGCACAAATACAGGCTGGGCGGAAAATGGATTGAGAGCAGCCCTGAGGAGAAAGACTTGGGGGTTGTTGGTTGATGGGAAGCTCAACATGACCCAGCAATGTGTGCCTGCAGCCCAGAAGGCCAACCATATCCTGGGCTGCATCAAAAGAAGTGTGACCAGCAGGTCGAGGGAGGTGATTCTGCCCCTCTACTCCACTCTCATGAGATCCCACCTGGAGTGCTGCATTCAGCTCTGGGGCCCCCAACATAAGAAGGACATCGACCTGTTAGAACAGGTCCAGAGGAGGGCCACGAAGATGTTCAGAGGCCTGGAGCACCTCTCCTATGAAGACAGGCTGAGAGAGTTGGGGTTGTTCAGCCTGGAGAAGAGAAGGCTCCAGGGAGACCTTACAGCAGCCTTCCAGTACCTGAAGGGGGCCTACAAGAAAGCTGGAGAGGGACTTTTTACAGGGGCAGGTAGTGATAGGACAAGGGGCAATGGCTTTAAACTGAAAGAGGGTAGATTTAGATTAGATATAAAGAAGAAATTCTTCACTATGAGGGTGGTGAGGCACTGGAACAGGTTTCCCAGAGAAGTCGTGGATGCCCCATCCCTGGAAGTGTTCAAGGCTTGTGTGGGATAGCGCTTTGAGCAACCTGGTCTAGGGGAAGGTGTCCCTGCCCATGGCAGGGGGGTTGGAACTAGATGATCTTTAAGGTCCCTTTCAACCCAAACCATTCTATGATTCTGCAACAAATGCATGAAACCTGAGGAATCAAATTAGGAGAAAGCAGCATACTGTCTTAGCCCTGAGAGAATTGACTGGAACACACTGCAAAGGGAAATGTGGATTCAGTGCCTGCTGACATCTTCAGAGCACTTTCTAGGGAATCCGTTTTATCGAGTAGATTACAGGCTCAGCAGAGAAATAACCGGGACCTGTAAGCGTCTACAGAGCTTGTTGCTTGGAAGATGTTTCAAGCTGAGAATTGCAATTTATTTTTCTTTGGTAACTGTTGGGAATAAGTTCTTCTATTCCTGTGCTAGAGTTTTCAGGAGTACGCAGTGTGCAATAAGGAACTTAGCCCTTCAAACCCCTTCCTCTGCCTATAATGGCTCAAATCCAGTCCACCTAATATTAGGCGCCTTCTGTATCGCCAAAGTTAAGAACATACTCAGAATTGCCAGTCTAGGGAAAAGAAAGCTGTTTCCAAATAACAGCTCAAATCTTAAAGGCATCTTCAGCACATCTCTCTCTTCTACCCGTTAAGGAGAGTTTCTGTGATACTACGTTGTTAACTTAGATCCCTTAAGAAGAACTGGTTCTAATGCTAACTGCCTGCAGGGGACTAAAAGGATACTTCACCGTGCCCCAGGCCACTGGGCCACGCCTGGGCCAGGCTGGTGACCTCACTAAGATTTTTGTAGCTACAACTTTCTTCTAAACCTTTTTTTAACTGAGGTCAAATACTTCTGTTTCACTTTTAACCCTTGTGTAATGACATTTCTTCCTCCATAGTGCACTCCTCTGCGTTATTAATTTCAACACAAGACAGTGTCTGCTATTAAAATTTTCATAATAAATATTATTGCCAAATGCTGATGAGCAGATGTTAAGCAGCATTTAAAGATTACAGCACCAAGGTAGGTCAAGTTATTTTAGTTCTCTCTGGAATCTAGAAAGCTCTTTTAAGCTGATTTTATGACGAACTCGATTGCCTGCTTTCATTACTAGAAATTCACCATATCTAATCCCCTTGTTTCATGTAGCAGAGCGTGCTGAGTGACACACGAGTGTTTCTCTCCGTTCGGTTTAATCAACCAACTGCAGTTGCATTCAATCACCTTTGCTGGAGAATGAGCCTTCACTCGCTATGGCTTCATCTAGAGAATAAATTGGTATGCACAGGGAGACCAGGACTGCCGACGATTGTACCGCAATGTTGATTCAGACCTATAATAATAGTCTGTTTGCATCAGTGACCCAGGATACACGTAAACAGTTTGTCTAAGTCCAAAAATAATGGGCAATAATGCAAACTAATTCAGCTTGAAGCTGAACAGAGCAGTACACTACCTGAATGCCAGGTTTTTTGGTGGAGCACCTGATTAAACCTAGTAAGAACTCACTTTAGCTTTATGAGCCTGTTTTTCCTGTTAATGGTCAGAGGGCAGAGAGGGGATGACTGAGCAAAGCAGCCAGCAAACTCACTGGAGATAGCTCTCTGGAGGATGCCCAAAACACACATCTGTCCTGTTTGGAAGTTAATTTTTGTGACCTGCACCAAAAACCTCAATTTCAGGGTGGGCTGCATGTCCATGCCTTGAGCATGTCCTGCTCAAGGACTCTTGCTGACTTCCTCCTTCCTACTGTTAGTCTGTGTGTAGCTTCCTCCTAGTTGAAGTTCTTACCACCTGCTGTGGTTAAAGACTATAATGACACAACCAGCTTAAATAGGGAGGGAAGGAAAAAGCAGAAACAGTGCACCACTGTCATGACTTTTGTACCAGTAGGAAGTGTTGGGGTAACAAAGTCTTCCAGGAGGCACAAAATCTTTGGACAGACAAATCCAAAGGAGCTGTTACATTGAGATTTGGAAACCTCAACCACTTGCTCTAATGGAAGCAATCAATAGTCACTATGAAGTTTCCTTTCTCCCATCCTCTATGTGTTTTAGATGAAGACAGACATCAAACCCAAATTGTGTGCATTAAAGTACGACCTCTGCGATAATTATGACCGCAAAATATAGAGCAAACTAGAGCTTAATGGCTCTATTCAAGTATTTTTTATCTCTTAAGGGGCTGTTTCAGAAACACAGCTGAACTCAGAGGCACGGGCTTTGATTTCTTTCCTCCACCCTTCCAATTCAGAAAATAATTTAAATTCCAGGAGTGCTAAATTGACCTTGCTTTCTCCTCTGCTTGCCTGCTAATTAGAGTTTAACAAGTGGTGCTTCCAGCCCTTCATAGCACATCCAGGACAGAAAGTGATGCAAATGTGAACTGATAGGATCAGAGAGCTTTACCCTACCATCAATTTCTACATAAATCCAGATGGGACATCAACAGGAATTCTGCAGACAGGGGATGGCCCAAAGCCAAGATGAAAGCAGCACTAATAAATCTTACTGTGGTCATGTTGTTCTGTTACACTTCCATCCTTTTTGAGGTTTAAAATATTACAGCAATTCCCATCTGGGGCAAGGCCCAGAATGTAATTTCATTCTCTTCTAATGCTTTCAGCTGACAAGACTGTCAACAGGCAAGTTTCAGTCAGTGAAACCGACACAGCTTCAGTGAGCCAGGAACATTTACATCTTGAGAGATAAACTATGCATTAGCAAATACAGTATACCTTAGCATAGCTCTTAATTAAATCAACTTGCAGTTGTCACTTAGGCATTGATAATGCAACATATTACAGTGATTTTCTAGGTAAGAAAGCGAGGCTCTCTAAAAATCCCCCACCAGTCTTGATTTTCTGCTCCAGCTGGATTTTCAAAGTTGTATTTGGAATTCACCCACCTTGTTATACGATATCCATGTAGACTGTTCTCAGAGGTACAATTTGATTAAACAAAGATTTATGGGGTTTTGTTTTGGATTTGGATTTTTCAAAGCCAAAAAGCATACAGAAATTTTTTAATAATGTCTGAAGTACTGCTCACAATACAGTCAAATAACAAAGAGCTCAGGTAACTAGAGTTGTGCCATGCACTATTATAACAGCATTGCTAATCCAAGAAGATGCTGAGGTATCAAACAGATGCTGAGGAAGCTCCATAGCTATGTTTCAGAATCAAGTAGTGTCTGTCAGCTCTTCAAGACACACAATTTATATACAATCGTCACCAACAACCTTTTATGCTTAGAAGAGAAAGGAGAAGGCAGTGCTGTAGAACTGTTTTCTGAAAGTTTTTCCCCCCATATTGACAAGCCCTTATTGGAAATTTAAAAAAACTGGGATGCAATATGTTGCATATTGCATAGACTCCAGTGAACAGGGGCCCTATATACAAAGTCCACTAAAGCTGATGGATGGTTCCCAAAGCTTTAGCAGATTCCTGGTCAGCCCATCATAGTCAATTCCCCGCCTTTCTGAACTGTAGCATATACCTTCTGCTAGTTCCAGCTGTTTTCTAGTAGTGAAGAATCATGTCTCAATACCACTAAAAAATAAAAATAGCTGAAGAGTCTGTATCGCTAACGTAGCCCCAGAAGCGCACAAGAACCATTTGCAAGTCTGACATGTTTCTACAGCAACCCGTTTTCACCTTGGCATTTAATTCAGACTGCTCTAGAGCACTCCTGGCTGCATCTGGAAAAAGAAATTATTGTATTTCCAGTAATGAAAAGGGATTTGATACACACCCCTCCCACAGGACAGTAGGATGAAAATGAGCGTATCTGAAGCCAGTCAATGCAGTCCAGCCTCCCAAAATACAAACTTGACTTTTAGGCAGAGTCTGAGGGGAAGATGGTTCTTTCCATATCCACAATGATCACAACAAGCAGACATTATTTCCAACTTCTACTGCTGAATTCAGAGACAACTTTCCCCTTACTGCACATATTGCGATGGTCACAGTTTCCTTCCACTTCTCCCCTCAAGTGATTTATGCTGTTTCACCCTCCTCCCTGTCCTTCAAGTGCAAGAAGTCTGCTACAATGAACAGGAGAAAATAACTACGTAAAGAGAGCTGCCGCCACTTAGCTCAATGAATGCCGTCGAAATTTGCATCCTTCAACTGAAAAACAAGTATATGAATGACCAGCCTTTGAATTCAAGCACTGAATGAAAAACCAGGACCCAATCCAAGAGATGTTAGTAAGATTCTGCTATTACTTATTAGAATGAAGGTACATTATTTTTATTCTTAGTTCCCACCCTCAGCTGCAGGGAACTTGCCCCCAGGGGCTGGTGCAGGGGGGAGAGAACAAGGAGACAAAGAAACCCCCAACACAACCCACCCACCAAAGAGGTTGCCCCAAGATTTACTAAGCAAATGCCAAGCATCGTCCAGTTTCCCACAGAAACAATCAAGGAAGGAAGCAAAGCTAATAGTTTAATTAAAACAACAAATCAACCACCTTCTCTTGCTTTCTGAAATGGCTTGACATAAATTCTCATTTACAATATTTTTGCCGTATCAGAAAAGGGACCTGCTCATTTGGCAGGGATGTCCCTTGTGCTCAGCAAATGCTAGCACATTCCCCCCTTTAACACATATAACCCATCTCTAAAGACTCCTCTTCTCACTGTGTCCTCAAAATGACTGAGTGGAAATAAAAAAAAAACTAGAATAAGGAGATAACAGACTCCAATGACTCAGAGTAGCCCACTCCAGCTTGTGTTTTTAAAAACAGCTTTAAAGTCACACCAGATTTTTTTGTTTCATTTTTACCATTTTTACCAGCATGCTCAGACTTGTTTCTTGTTCTTCTCCCATTCAAGTCTATGGAAATTTTGCCTTCAGTGCAGTCAGAAGAGGAAATTCAGTCATATTAATTTCCCCAGGGTAAAGTAACCAGAAAGGTATTAGAGGGCATAGCCTAGTGCGGGCACCACTACACACGTCTGTAAAGTCACTTTACAGCGGTCCTTTTTCAAACTCTGCCCATGGTGCAGTACAAAACAGATCTGACTAAATTTCTGGGACCTAAACACCACCACATGCCAGTTGAGCTCACAGATTTGCCCAGGATTAGAAGATTAAAATCGTGGCTACAGCCTTCAACAGGTTTTGCAGCATCCTGTATCTTCATCACTGAGAAAATCCCAGCCCCAGTCTCCAGAAGTGAGCTGCTAACATCTTACCCCTGAACCATCAGATGGCAACCTGAGGTCTAAGAATCATATATCAGCCCCTTCCACTTCCCAAGGGTTGTAAAATTTGGCCCCTGAATGTTTGCACAGGTGTCATGCTGTGGTGGCGACCTGCAGTCAGCCCCCGTAACATCAACGGAGCTATGCTTGATTTGCACTGACGCAGCTGAGGAAGCCTGTGCTCTTCAATAGGCTGCTGTTTTGTACATCCTACTTCCACTTGTGCGCACAAAGCCCTGCCAGCCTTCGGGCAATTCCCAGAACAAATCGGCTGGTTTCTATTTTCAGCAGGAGCCACTGTCGTTGCTCGGACTCACATCAAGGCAATATTTTTCTTACGTTTTTTCCAAATCCCAAGTGTAGGGAAAAAAGAAAGGCATTATCCTCCATGTAACTTGTTCAAACTGATGTGCCAGGTCTTAAATTAACAAGTGAGAGCTGCATTCAGTCCCAAATACTTTGTTTAAAGCTCTTCCAAGCTGACCTGTGCAGTCAGTGGTGCCTGAGTAACCATAGCAGCATATTTGAACAATGCCAAATACTTGTGAACAGACACACAAAAATTCAAGAGGTGGGACGCACAAAGCATGGATCTCGGTAAAAAGCAGAACAGCCACTAGAAAAAGCACGGGAGCTGCTGAGGAACAAGAGAGCGGAGTTGGATCTGCTGTTTACCGAGACCAAAATGAGAGTCATGATGGGTGAGCGAGAGTGCTAGTACAACCTCAGAATTAAATATAGAAGTAAATATACAAGTAAAACTGGTGACCAAACCAGCTCTGGAAGCCCCCTGAATTGTCCAGATATCTGTGGCCACCATAGTTACCCAGCTAGCAAGTTCTGATCACTGCCTTGCAAAACCCTCGTAGGTGCCAGTTTCCCACTTGACAAGAGCCCCCACCAGGCCAGAAGTCCGAAGCACATATTGACAGTTGTTTTCCAGTTACATTAAATTACACTTGATGCAGAGAGGTATTTACCTACTGCAATTATCCATGGAGCTGGAAGTAGCTCCAAGACCTCAGAAGCCTTGAAAAAGCTAATTAATGCACTGCCATAAATAATTCGATCTCTTAGGAGGATATGTACTCTCTACACAGCAAGTAACAGCTTTCTTTAATGGAAAAAAGGGATGATTTGCCAATGCATATCTGTATTTTATTGTAGGTTTTTATCAACCATTTATAATTTGCCATAAAGAAAGCAGAAAAGTAAAAAAAGATGAAACCTTAGCCTAAAACACAGCACATTCCTGTGAGCTACACCATCCCTGGAAAGCAAATCTAGGTCTGTCCTGTTTTGTCAGACACAAATGTCTCCCAGAGGGAAATCTCACACAAAATTAAGACTCAGTGCAGATCATTTCTCCCAGACCCTTTTGCAGTTGCAGAGACAGAAGGAGGCTGCACAGGACAATCTCTGCCCAGCTCTGCACCAGAGAGGGAGCAACCACCTGCTCCGTGCCCTCTAAATTGGGAGGAAAACCAATTGCTTCCTGTTGCAGAAAAAAAAAGCTGTGTCTGGGACCACAGCACGGGGGCATGGCAGGCTTCCCACTGCAAATCAGCAGCGAACACCAAGTATAATAATAAAAAAGGAAGTTGTAAATCACCTGCTTAGCTAGTGTTGTTACCCAGGAGGTTTTAGCATACTCATTTTAACACATGAGGTTGCCCTTTACATAGGTTTCCTTTCGTCCGGTGAGGTCAGCAGAGCAAACTTTTGTTGTGGAGACAAGCCTAGGGGACCAGCTCTGCTGCAGTAGCATAAGGATTTTAAGTTACTCATAAGCTGGTTTAAGTGTTTTGAAAGATACAAAGTAAAAGAGTGTCTAGTACCTTAAAAACCGCCTAAACCCTCCTAAGAAATAGTCATTCAGTTACCTTTCTGAATCCTTATTCTTAATAAGCACTCCAGAACCACCGGTGGGAACAGCTTAGTGATCTAAACACCAGGGCAAAACACTTGCAAACATCTTTTAGTACAGAAGAAAAGCCCACACGGTGCCACAGACACTCGAGGCCGCCCTTTGCCAGGTAAGCTCTGCTCCCTGTGATCCAGCACAAGCTGCGCAGTAGCGAGGGAACAAGCAGGTACCGCAAAGACGACTGCTCAGCACCCTTCACATGGCAGGAGCACCTGGGAACAGCACCGCTAGGAGCTGAACTGCTTGGACAAACGCGTGCTGGGAGCCACCTCGGGTGAAGCGCCAAAGCATCGTTAATAAATAAAACTATTTCTCTCAGTTGCAAGCCATCAGGGAGCTTCTGTATTTGAAGCTTTGCCAAAACATCAGCCCAGCCCTCCTGTGGAGAAAGAAATGGACCTTTGAACTCCTTGTGCAAATTTATACTTTTCTAAGTGCAGCCTTTTAGAAATGGCTATAGCCAGGGGTGCAATTAATTCAATTCTTTCCAGAAGATTTTTAGCTCTGTAAAACTCATGTATTATTTAAGCCTCACAGCTAAACCATGAATGTTACCAACGTCCAGTTTTTTCTTTGTGCACAAAAAAAAAAAGGACTTTTTGGTGAAAGATCTCTGGAAAAACTCCCGCAACACCTTCAAAACCCCCAGATTCCCCAGCTACCAATAGAGACCTTTCATTTCTGAAGTGAGTTTGATGGTACCTGACTCCCTCCATCAGCAGATCTCTATTTCAGCAGGCCCCTTGCTGTGCCTAGCCTCGGATTCCTACAGCAGCATCCAGGGAACATCATCTGTGGTAAAAGCCTCAGCCAGGCCATTTTCTCCTGTATCTGCACTCCTAGCAAGAGTCAGGTCCCCTCAAGGATGATGCAGTAGAAGGCAGCTGATCTTTCCTCCCAACCTGGATAACTGAAATCAGCTGGATGAAGAATCCTTATACACAGAGATGGGTGCCATAAGCAAACAAGAAATAAGTCTACTTTGTAGCTACATAAACATTTTTTTAGAACAACAGTTACCCTGATTGAGAAAGTCCCAGCTTTAAACACCTAATACAAAGCATCAGCTTTGCTACCGGCCTGCATTTCACCTTTAGGAAAGGCCTGAGGGAAACCAGCTCCCTGGAGCAGAACAGAATCAGCTTCTCCCTGGCAGTCTCACATATTCGAACACTGGGGAAGCGTATGTAAAAATGAGGGTAGAGTTTTACTGGCAAGAATTTCCGTGGTCTTCCCTGCATTTCTGGGACCTAAACTAACAGTTTAATGAGCAAGCACTGCCCCACAGAAAGACACCCGCACGAGGGAGTCAGTCTCCCACTCACAGCAGGATCCCAGAGGCACAGAGGTGGTCCTCCTCCCCTCAGCAACGTTCGGCTCTGGTTAGACAGCAAGCGTGTAGCTAAAGCCTTCAAGCAAATACCAAATGTATGGTATGATCTACATTTTCTAACGGCTGGCCAGTTAGTCAAAAAACCTTAACCGTCTCTGAAGAAATATAACCTGGATTTAAACATACCAAATGCTAGATCCTTTGGTGCTCAACAGCCATTAAACGCATCAAGTATATACAAACAGAACAGCGCCATGCAGGAACTGACTGAAGAGCATTCACGCTCAAGAAGTCACCTGGAGACCTAGCCAGTTCACAGCTCCCAAGAGGTTGACTTGTTAGGATCACTGATACTGCTTTTAGGAGTCCTAGCTCTGTCTGTTTTTAAACAGAAACAGATTTTCTAGAAATCTGCATTACTGCATGTTCCAAGTGCTGTAGCTGTCAGTCAGCTTTCCATAAGTTATTACTTCTGTGTATTCAGAGCAGTTTGGGAACTGAAAGTTGTCTTGTCACTTTCACGCTCCATAAACAGCATAGATACTGGAATATGGTAATATTTACTCCTGTTTTGCCATCTGCTTATATATGCACATAAAACATGTGACTCCCAGAATGTGGAGCAGCAGAATAACAGCCGTAGCTTTTCATCGCAAGATAAAGGTACAAAAATCAATACACACCTTTTCTTTTTAATGAAAAAGGTACTATTGCACAAAAGGGTACATATAATAAAAAATAAAAAAACCCTTTTCAATGGAATATATACTCCTTAGCTTTGGCTTTTACCAAAGAGTCAGCATCCAAAAAAAAAAAACGAAAACCCTCCCCACAAATCCCTAGCATCTTGGTTATGTAATCAGTAAAAAACAAACAAACTGAAAAACAGAGGACTAAGTTGTTTATCTTTAGAAGAAAAGACCCATCCCAGCTCTAGGTCAGGTTGCAACAGGACGACTGTCCCCAACCAACCTCTCACCTGAGCACCTTGACATACCTTAGAAAAAAGCCAGCTTTTAGTATTGATTTCCACACTGAAGTTCAGTTACACTCCTCCTTCACACAGCCTGCACAGAACCTGAGGAAGAAAGCAGGCAGCCACCTGCCAGCACCAGCCTAACAACAGCCCCCAGACCAGGTGTTCTCACTGTGCACAAAACCCAGCAATTACAGCCCCCACCCACAAACACCCCCCATGCAAGTGGGGCTTCCTACTCAGGTGTTTATTGTTAAATCAGTGCTAAAGACAGACCTAAGATTGGGTGTGTGTTTAAATAATTCTCTAAATAAGGATCAACATGGCCAACTGAAGTGTGAAGACCCTCTGCTTCCCTCAACCTGCAAATGAATCCAGTGAATAAGTGTTTAAAACGATAAACTGCATCCACACGCAGGTTCCTGGCCGTACAGGAGAGTGTCCACAGCAAGCTCACCATTGCACCTTTCAAGAACAGAGTGAAATATGCAAAAGCTATTTCCTGAAAGGGCAAACCTCAGCACTGATAACTCCAGACTTCAGTTCCTCCAGTTTTTTTTGAAAAAAGCTGATAAAGGTGGATTGAGTGGAGGGCTGAACATCTGCTGGTCTCTAGCCCATGTGAGATGAGAATTTTGCACTCTCCCTGCTCTTAGGACACAGATGCTTTGGATAATGAGGGGTTTTTTGGTTCTTTTGGGTTTTGTTTTTTTCTTAGGGCAGGGAAAGTACTGTTGTGGGGCAGGGGGTGTCTGTTTTAAGGCCAATCAGAACAAGAATGTTTGAAATCCAAGTTGTGTAACGTTTTCTAGAAACCTCAAACTCTCCATGGCCAGAGAAGCATGTCAGAGCTGGATAAACATTTCTGCCCCAGTGGGCCGTTCTCTTACGGAGAGCGCTACCAACTTGTTCGCTTACCAAGCAGAGCGTTGAGTTTACTGTCAGAGCCCATGGATGCTACACTTCGCAACTTGCACTGGTGTAGTGCCTCTGCTATCACATTTCAACAAGTCATCTCAATGTTGAACAGTTCTTTTCACACTGGTTTGGGACACTTAAGTTGCCTACTAGTATTTCACCCAGAAGGGGTCATAGTTTCAGTTTCTCATGACTGTAAAAAATAAAATATGAACACATGTTCTGTGTCTCATCCCACTCCAATGAAACTGCTGTAGCCCAGGCCATGCCACAGACTAGTGCCTAGGGGATCGCAGTGGTCAGAGACAGGTCCCAGCCTGACCTTCAGACACCCTACCACATCCAAATGGGGAGAGCCTCTCCCCAGTTAAGGTTACATGCACACCTAAGCCCCTTTTGGCTGAAGATCGTGATTCAAGACATTTATGGAATAAAGATAACTTCTTACAGGACTGTACTTCTTCCAGTCTAGAGAGACAGTAGCTGAACTCATAGCCACTATGAAAGAGAACATTCAGTGTCTTGTGTGACTATAAAGGAATTAAGACTCATTTTACAGTGCATTTTAATTAAAAGTTCATTATAAGAATTTTCTTTTAAGAACAGCATACTACATATTAATGGAAATATGTAACTTTATCCTACAAATGGGACTGTCACCATATTATTCTTACAATTCAAACATATGAAAAATAAAATATGATATTTAGCTTTATAAATTCCCCCTCCCCCCATTTAAATCTTTTTTCTTTTAAATAACAAAAGTATTAACTCTTTCCCGGTACAGTGCATTTGCTATCTGCGAGCCACAAACCAAGTAGTCACATCAATGCCAAGGAAACAGCAACATTTTTTGCAAAATATTGAGAGAAAATGATAAAAAAATATAGTAGTCAGCCCAGTGCTTACAGAAGAGACAGTTAACAAGAATTGAAAAAACAGCACATTTTCATATTACACAGGACCATTATAATAACATAGAAAACAGTGCAGAAGACTTATGCTGGAAAAATATATAGCGATTCTCAGCAAGCAGAAACTGAACTTTGGCACTTGCTTATAAAAAGGCCTTTCAAAGCAAAACAAAATGGAAATTCACTTAATCACAGCTTGTATATTTAAAAAAAATAAAGACATTGACTAAAGCAAGAGAAACAATAGAGAAAAATTTACAAGCCAGGTCACTACGAATTCAGTACATTCAGCCTACAGAAAATACAAATATAATCTTTCATCCCTCCATCTACGTTGGGATCCTGGCTAGCAAAAGACAGGCTTTGGGACAGAACCTTACCCGAAGCATCTCCGTTTCAATGGAGCTATGCTGATTACACAGCCCATTCTTCAAATTGAACTAGAATAGCATGTCTCAAAAGCATTGCCTCCTTATCATAAAATAAGGATTTCTAATCTGCAAATTAAAAAGCAAGACCCTTGCACTCAGACAGTGGCTGTTCTGCTCTACCCATAGTTGCACCATAACCACTGTAGTGTAAGGATTAAGTGATTTCTTTAAAAAGGGCTAAAAAAGAATGGCTTCAAGTCAAAAGGGAGACAATAGACTGGAAGGAAGGATTCACATTTAGCCTGTTAATTTTAGGGCTTTGTCAGCACTGCACATTATCAAAAGGAGTACTATAGTACTAACATGTGCACAGCTGTTCCCCCTCCCTGCCAGAAGAACTGATGTACTGAAGTCAGGCCTAACCAAAAGGCTGCTGCAGGCCAAAGCGTATTTTTGGATCAGGCCATAAGAAAGCAAGGGCTGCTCTAGCCAAGAAGTGCTTCTTTCATCGTCAGGCTCAATGCCCCAAACTAGCAGCTATCTTTGCACTGAGGCAGTTTACTCAATTTTTTATTCTTTTGAGGAGTTAAGATTGGGGAAGGGCAGAGCAAAAAATAAGTGCTTTAGATCGCACAGAAGATTGTCCTACTAAAGGGGGCACTTGAATGGGAAACAATTGCAGCTATAAATCTAGCAGACGCTCTTCACACGTCTCCACAGGCCATTTAGTAGCACCTCCAAACACATCGACGTTGTTATCAACCCAGGGTATGATGTTGCCAGGCATGTTGGTAGAGCAGTTAGCAATATTCACGATGTCTTCAGCTTTTAAGACTCTGTCCCATATATTGAACTGGCTCATCTCCCCAACGAAGGCTTGAGTTGCATCAAATCTTCCTCCTACTGTGTCCTTTAGGCACACAAGAGTTAGGATTAGACGAGAAGGTTATTTCAGCATTTTCTTCTTCAAACTTTAAGACCCTCCCACCCACCACACTGCTAGAAGGAGGTGCAGAGCTAGGTCAGAGACAAACAACTTCAAGTTTCTAGAAGGGCTACTCTGATGTTCTATGGAACAGTTAAAAGCTCCAATCTGAAATGTGTCAAAACAATTCAAATCAAACAGTAGGGACTGTATATGATCACAAAAAGGCTATACTTAACTAACCCAGCCCCTGAGCAGTTGAGCAGGAAGGCAGCTGTAAATATTGAGGCTAATTTAGGAGCCATTTTGCAAGCTTGGCACAGGACAACCTCAGCAAGAACTGCACAGATGCATAAGATTACTCCAAAAGCTTTATGGCTATAGATTAAACTAACTGCAGCCCTTGAATTGTCTGCAGGGCCTGTAAGATGTGATCTTTGGATCTAAATACACAGGCTTCTTCTGGTTGTACCAAATGACTAACTCAAACTGCTAAGCCTAGAAGTGTTTGCTTGCTCCATCCACTACTAAAGGACAGAAATCACACATTTTGTGCCATCGCACTAATATGAAACTGATAGCATAGGATAGAACCAAGCATAGCACAGGCAAATGGCATGAGAGAGTGACAGAAAAGCTGCCAACCACTTAGTGAGCTGGAGCATCTGCTATGCAGAATGTATTAGGATTCTGAATTTACCATTCTGTCATTTATGTCATAGATAAGTATCTACTAAAATCAGTATCAGGACAAAACTAATTTTTCATTGCCCCATTGTGAACCTGGAAATGCTGGAGAAAGGCTATTTCCTGCTACTTTAATTTTTTTTCTTTTTTTAGTATATGTGTAATCATACAAAGAACAGGTAGAGAAAAACATGAAGAGCCACAACANCATTAGCAGAGTTATTTACCTACATCTTTAATGAGAAACCAAATGTCTGACTTAGAGTTGCCCCTTTGACTTCAGACTCATCTTTAAAGTAGACATCAAATTCTGAATGAGTGACACTCCACTACTCTAAAAATGTGTTACAGACCTGAAAAGCTGCAGAATTCATTCTGCAGGGAGTTGTCTGTAGCAGGCCAAATTATAAAAGATCCTGACATACCCACAAGCACTCCAGTGTCCATAGTTGTTGGTCCTGTCACCCCATACACACACTTTCTTTGGTCTATTCTGGGGCTCAAGGACTAACGTTCTTACTACTCTTGGGATAAAGAGGAAAGGAAGGGGAAAGAACCAGTAAACTGCTAATGGGGTCAGTCAGTTTGGCTTCAGTTGAAAAAAGTACAACAAATCAAAACAATTATACTTAGTCCACTTTCAGCAGGCTCCTTTTTGACTGCTCATACAATAGCACTGGCCAGTTCTGTCCTTTTCTGTAACTTCAGCGGCCACATTGCTAGTTACGAGCAATCTAGCTCAAAGAATTTAATTTAAGGCATTATTCAGATCACTGACGAAGTCACACACTGTAGCATTAAGAGTGGGAATAAGAATAGCTACAACATGAATATTCCGAATATTTCATAAATGAAACAAAATGTACCAATGTGCAATTGCATTAAGTATATGTTGCTTTGTTTTAATCTTTCTGATACTGTGTGTACAACAGGACCGACAGGACCAAGTGTTTAACAAAGAGAAATTTTCTTACACATGTTTGTTTGGGGAGGGTTTTGGGTTTTTGTGGGTTTTTTTGGTTGTTTGGGTTTTTTTTTGGGGGGGGGGTTGTTTGTTTGGGGTTTTTTTTGGGTTTGGGGGGTTTTTTTAAGCCCTGGAACATACTGTCATTCACTCACCTGTTCCTGACCCAGGATCAGGACACCTCCAGGTTTAATTGGGTGCCAAGGAGCAAGATTCTCCCCAGTGCCAAGCTTCTCTCCATCCTGAAAAGCCTCCCACATTCCATCTCTGGTTGTCCATGTTATACAGATATGATGCCATTTTCCATCACTAATGAAGAGAGGGAGCTGGGCAACCTACAAAAAACAGGGAGTGATGCATGTTGCAAACCAAGTCTACAAGTT
Source organism: Balaeniceps rex (assembly GCA_013401315.1). NCBI lineage: Eukaryota > Metazoa > Chordata > Aves > Pelecaniformes > Balaenicipitidae > Balaeniceps > Balaeniceps rex. Next base: position 154,006 of record VYZW01019825.1, read on the forward strand.
CAAGCACATTTAAATAGGGACAGTACTTACTCTGTCCTCAGAAGCAAAAGACTTCAGAGGCAGAAGTTAGTCCACATCTTTCTACTTTGTCCCAGCCTTCCAGTATTCAGGAATACAGACATGCTTTTTATTCTAGATGTGAGCCTTTGTTTCATCTAGAATCAAGTGGCACAAGTACCAGAGTCTAAGCTGCTA